>JAJPUD010007489.1:72808-106734 GCA_023553655.1 Myrmecobius fasciatus | reverse complement strand
CCTATGATGGGTAACAGCCTTCCACTCCCCGGGACAACCTAAGACAGACACAAACACCTCAGGTACTCTTTGTCGTATAAGAGAAAAAAGGGGGAAATGCCAGGAGCCAGCACCCAGAAGGGGCCCCTTCCCCCCCGTGAGAAAACCACACCTCCAGGGCCTCAGTTCCAGGAATCAGCCGACCTCAGAATGTTTCAAACACCAGATATCTTAATCGACAGAAATTCCTTAAGAATGTTTCAAACACCAGGTGTCCTAACCGATGGAAATTCCCCACACTCCTTCCCTTATACTCCCGCATTTTTTCTAAAGAATATATACTGTACCTACACACAATAAACTCAGACCTGGACAAGAATCTGCTTGGTCTCACCTCTCTTTCTCTCGCCCATTGCCCCTTCAGGCTGGGTTCTCCTGGACCCCACGAATAACCTTGTCCTGCTGGACGGGACAGAGGCCTATTTCATTTTTATCTTTATATACCTTAACATGATTCTTGCAAATAATTGGTATTATTTAAATCCTTATTGATTGATTCAATTTTCTTATGATGGAGGATTCTTGTCCTCATCCAGAGAAGTAGAGTCCTTACCCAGGTTTTAAAACTGGGGAAGGTAGACTAATGGAGAAACTTGAGCTTTCCATTCATTATTCTTCATTCCCACTAAATGATGAGTTTACGTCCTTTTTAAATTATAGATTTCTAGGTGCTCCAAATCACTATTGATCAGAGAAATGCAAATCAAGACAACCCTGAGATACCACTTCACACCTGTCAGATTGGCTAAAATGACAGGAAAAGTTAATGATGAATGTTGGAGGGGATGTGGGAGGGCTGGGACACTGATGCATTGTTGGTGGAGCTGTGAACGGATACAGCCATTCTGGAGAACAATTTGGAGCTATGCTCAAAAAGTTATCAAACTGTGCATACCCTTTGACCCAGCAGCATTTCTATTGGGCTTATATCCCAAAGAAATCATAAAGGAAGGAAAAGGCCCCACATGTGCAAGAATGTTTGTGGCAGCCCTTTTTGTAGTGGCTAGAAACTGGAAATTGAATAGATGCCCTTCAATTGGAGAATGGCTGAATAAATTATGGTATATGAATATTATGGAATATTATTGTTCTGTAAGAAATGACCAGCAAGATGATTTCAGAGAGGCCTGGAGAGACTTACATGAACTGATGCTGAGTGAAATGAGCAGAACCAGGAGATCATTATACACGGCAACAACAGTACTATATGATGATCAATTCTGATGGACATGGCTCTCTTCAACAATGAAATGTTTCAAACCACCTCCAATTGTTCACTGAAGAAAGCCATATACACCCAGAGAGAGGGATGTGAAATGTGGACCACAACATAACATTCTCATACTCCTTGATTGATGTTTGCTTACATTGTGTTTCCTTTATCTGATATATCGTTTGTGTAGACAAGATTTTTCTTGCACAACAATGATAAGTTTGGAAATATGTATACATATATTCGATTTACCAATATTTTAACATAATTAACATGTAGTGGATATCCTGCCATCTAGGGGAGGGGTGGGGAGTTGGGGGAAAAATTTGTAACGGAAAGCTATGTAAGGGTTATTGTTGAAGAATTACCCACACACATGTTATTCAAATAAAATTAAAAAAATAAAATTTAAAAAAAATTATAGATTTCTTTGATCATATATCACTTATACCAATTCTGTATGCAGGCCATGATTGGAAATAAATTACAACATATTTACTACTATTTTTACTGCCCTTTGGATCATCTAAAGTTTTCCTCAATGACTGTGATGTTCTAGGTCTTGTAAGCACACAGAATGGCAAATAGAATGCTTATATTAAAAGGCTGTTTGTTCAAACATAACACTGTTAGGCATAAATACCCATACCCCATGAGTGCAAAGACAATTGGAAAGGTCCCACATATATCATTAGCACTGAAATTGGAAGTGAAGTGAGTTACCCATCAACTGGGAATGGCTAAACAAATCATGGTACATCAAGATAGTGATTATTGGGGCTTAAGAAATAATGAATATAAGGAATTTATGAACTAGTTAAGAGTAGAGTTAACAAAACCAGGGAAACAAAATATATAATGAAAATTGTATTTAAAAAATACTAAATTCTAGGCAGCTAGGTGGTGCAGTGGATAGAGCACCAGCCCTGAAGTCAGGAGAACCTGAGTTCAAATTTGGTCTCACTTAACATTCCCTAGCTGTGTGACCCTGGGCAAGTCGCTAAACCCCAATTTCCTCAGCAAAAAAACAAAAAATCAAAAACAAAAACTAAATTCCATTAATTTATAATGACAAAGCTTTACCTTAAAGAAGAGAGGAAGAAATTAATTTCCTTCCTTTTTTTTTTTTTTTTTTTTTTTTTGGAGAGGCTAAGAACTGTGGGTGTAGACTGTCACACAGCAGTCTCTACATTGGTTGGTTTTACTTAATTGCTTTTTCTTCTTTTTTTCTTCACAAGGAAAGGCTCACCAGTTGGGAAGGAAAGCTGTTTTCAAAAATAACTGCCACATAAAACCAAAAGATACCAACAAAAGTTTTAAATATTAGAAGATGGGTCTTTATACCCAGGATTGGCTTAGGAATCATGAAACATCCCTGGCAGTCTTCTTTCCATTCAATTCTGCAATCAAATCATTATCCAATTTCAGTACCTCCCTCCGCCCCCTTCTCCCCCCCCATTTTTTATATTAGAGTTACTTATGGCTTATTTTAGTATATAGTATAAAGTGTTGGGCTTAATTTGATTTCTGCCCAAGTGCTTTTATTTTTTTTCCTAACTTCTTTTCAGATAGATGTCTTCCACAGAAGCTAGTAATTTTGTGTTTATAAAACACTAAGATATATATATATATATATACATACATATATAACATATATGTTATATGCACATATAACATATATATGTATGTGTATTTCTTCCATTTCCTTTCCCAGCTTATTTTACAAATGAGGAAACTGAGGCAAACAGGGTTAAATGACTTGCAGAGTCACATAGCTAGTGTCTGAGGTAGGATTTGAACTTAGGTCTCCCTGACAGCAGGGCTGAGTTACAGCTGTCCCTGGGTTAGCAAGTATTTATTTCCTCTTAATTGCTTTTTTGTAGTAATACTAAGTCATGATTTTTTCCCTGTTTTTTTTGGGGGGGGATTCTTTCCCTACTCCCACAAGACAATAAGAAGATAGTAAAATTATAACTAGGTACTCTTTTTTATTTATTTTATTTTATTAATACTTTTTATTTGCAAAACATATGTATGGGTAATTCCTAAACATTAACCCTTACAAAGCTTTCTGTTACAAATTTTCCCCCCCTACTCCCCACCCCTCCCCTAGATGGCAGGATAGCCACTACATGATAATTATGTTAGAATACTTAAGAAATCGAATATATGTATAGTTATTGCATCATTTTTTTTGTGCAGGAGAAATCATACCTACAAGAAAGAATAATCTGATAAAGGAAATACAATGCAAGCAAACCTCAATAGAGAACATGAAAATGGCATGTTGTGGTCCACATTTCACATCCCTCTCTGGGTGTATATGGCTCTCTTCACCAAACAATTGGAACTGGTTTGAAGCATTTCATTGTTGAAGAGAGTCATGTCCATTAGAACTGATCCTCATATAGTATTGTTGTTGCCGTGAATAATGATCTCCTGGTTCTGCTCATTTCACTAAGCATTAGTTCATGCAAGTCTCTCCAGGCCTCTCTGAAATCATCCTGCTGGTCGTTTCTTACAGAACAATAATATTCCATAACATTCATATACCATAATTTATTCAGCCACTCTCCAATTGATGGGCATCCATTCAGTTTCCAGTTTCTAGCCACTACAAAAAGAGCTGCCACAAACATTCTTGCACATGTGGGGCCCTTTCCTTCTTTTATGATTTCTTTGGGATATAAGCCCAATAGAAACACTGCTGGGTCAAAGGGTATGCATAGTTTGATAACTTTTTGAGCATAGCTCCAAATTGCTCTCCAGAATGGTTGGATCCATTCACAGCTCCATCAACAATGCATCAGTGTCCCAGTCTTCCCACATCCCCACCAACATCCGTCATTATCATTTCCTGTCATTTTAGCCAATCTGACAGGTGTGTAGTGGTACTTCAGAGTTGTCTTAATTTGCATTTCTCTGATCAATAGTGATTTGGAGCACCTTTTCATATGATTATAAAGTTTTAATTTCATCATCTGAAAATTATCTGTTCATATCCTTTGACCATTTATCAATTGGAGAATGGCTTGAATTCTTATAAATATGAGACAATTCTCTATATATCTTAGAGATGAGACCTTTATCAGAACCCTTAAATGTAAAGATGATTTCATAACTAGGTACTCTTGATGAAATAAAATCATTTGGTCTGGATTCTCAAGGCATGAAAGTATCAAGATGGCTTAATGACAGTGACTTATCTTCTTGAAAAATTGTAAAGAAAAAAGGTACTTTAAGACTGTAGAAGACAAAGTATTGTCCTGATTTCATTTAACTTTTATTTTTAATTCATGCTTTTTGTTTTTGCATTATCTTTATTTCAGAATACAATCCTATCTCTGTACCCAGAAAAATCCCTTGTAACAAAAATTTTAAAGGGAGAGTATTCAGCAAAATCAACCACTTTATTTCTATCAATCTTCTTGATTCTATCTTACCATACATAAAATAATGCATGATCATAGTCTATGTCTTCAATGAAGAAAATGTATTTGCTTTTTTTTAATGTCCAAGCACAATAATCATAATCATATAATATTCAGTTGTCTTTTATTGTTAATTCATTTATATTCTGAATATAATCATTTTGAAAGTAGTTTTTATATTTCTATTTATTTTACTCTGCATCAGTTTAAGTTTTTCATTGCTTCTATGTATTTTAAAAATGTTTTTTCACTTTTTATAATGCAGAAATATTCTATCTCAATAGTAAATTGTTTTCCCCAAGTGATGAACATTTTTCTCTCCAGTTCTTTGCTCTGACTTTTGTTACTCTTTTTCTGCCTTTGATTTCCTTTGATTATGTCTAGCACTGATATCTACAGGTTAAAGAGATGCAGGCATTTCTATCACTTTTTATGGTAATTTTAAATTGCTATTCAGATTGAATGAATTCTTCTGTTCCACTAGTTACATATTACTGTATCTATCTTCCCATAGTCCTTCTAACAGCAATTATTTACATCTTTTGTTATCTTTACCAATTTTCTAGGCATGAGGTAAAATCCTGGAGTTGTTTCTATTTGACTTTTCTTAATAGTGATTTGGAATATTTAATATGATTATTAAAAATTGCAATTTTTCTTTTGAAAGCTGTTTCTTTCTTTGACTCTTTAACCATTGGAGAAAGTCCTAATTTTCCAAAAAGGTAAAAAAATGGAGTTTTTTTATATAGCCAATGAGGATTTGATTTCTACTAATTTCTAGAATGTCTTATTAAGGGAATGATTTGTAACTAGTTAGAAAAAGGAATTATTAAAAAAAACATGAAATTCTGGGACTCTGTAAAATTCAGTTAACATTTGAAGATATTTCAGTAAAAAAAATCACTAATGTTTTCAGTAGCATTACCTCCAGTACAAGTTTTCTTAGTGTGTATTTGGTTTATTATAACTCCTTTCTGATTATTTTTGCAAGTATCATTTCTGCTTTTTTTATAATAGCACAATGAGGCCCAAGTCGTTAGAATCCAAACATATTATCCTCTAACAGCAATGATTTTTAAAAATCCCAAAAATGTTACAAATTTGTTCTATTTTATGACTAATTGTTCTCATGCTAATTTCACCTATGTTATTAAGATGATGTGATTCATTTGATGGAAGAAGCTCTTTTCAACAATGAGGTGATTCAGGCCAGTTCTAATAGACTTGTGATGGAGAGAGCCATATGCATCTAGAAAGAGGACTATAGGGACTGAATGTGGTTCAAAACATTGTATTTTCACCTTTTTTATTATGGTTGTTTGCTTGCTTGTTTTTTTCTTTCTCATTTTTTTTCTTTTTGATTTGATTTTTCTTGTATAGCAAGATAAATGTGGAAATATGTTAGAAGAATTGCCCATGTTCAACCTATATTGGATTACTTGCTGTCTAGAGGAGGGGAAAAGAAGGGAGGGAAGGAGAAAAATTTGGAACACAAGATTTTGCAAGGGTGAATGTTGAAAACTATCTTTATATGCATTTTGAAAAATAAAAAAAATTATAAAAATAATTGTGGTCAATATATGTCCCTTTCAGTTGCACTGTTTTATCAATTGTTCATTTGAAGTTGGGGGTCTATTTGAACTTGTAATATATTCTTATCTTAAGTTTCTCTTTGCATTTGATGCTGTTAGACCTTTGATCTAATTAGGATGTCTTTAAAACTGGCTTCCATGAATTTTTTTAAAAATTGTGATAATTTTATTTTAATAAAACTTAAAAAATAATTCTGTATATTAAATTTTATGCATTTAAATGCATTGTTCTAAGAAGAGGTGCACAATCCTTACTATATTGCCAAAATGGTTCACAGCATAGAAAAGGTTAAGAACCTTTGGTCTGAGTAGTCATTGAACTGACTACACAAAGACAGCTGCTTCTGATAACTTATATAAGAGTAATCTGCCATTCCTTGTTTGTAAAGAGAGAGTTTTATTTTTTGTGATATTGCTAATTTCTTGTCAACTCTACTAACTTCTGAATCTTTTCTGGAACAAAGTAATAATATAAGAATGAGGTATCTAAATAGTCTTGGGTCCCTTGATTCTTAAACTTAAACTATATTTCTAGCATATATTTGGTCATTATGCTCACCTTTGCAATGAAGTCACAACATAAAGAAATTCTTCAGCATATGTTTAGTTTGGAGGACCTTGGTCCATATTCACCATGTCCATAGGGATAGTTTGGAGATTTTATCAAATGCATTACTGTAACAGAGGGAAAGTGTATCTACAGCATTCCCATCATCTTATTAGTAACAGCAGGTATTGATTGAATGCAAACTACATGGGACAATAGTTGGTGCAGTGGATAGAGCATCAGCCCTGAAGTCTGGAGGATCTGAGTTCAAATTTGGCTTCAGACACTTAACACTTACTAGCTGTGTGACCTGGGCAAGTCACTTAACTCCAATTTCCTCAGCCTCCCTCTCCCCCCCCCCCCCAAAAAAAAAGACCTGGGTATATGACCCTGGCAAGCTAAATTTTTAATTGAGCACGCTTAGTAAGCTTCATGTACATTAACTTTTTCCTCAAGGAGGTGACATCCACCATTTTTGAACATATGATAAATGGCAAGGGGAGGGGGAACATGGAAACACATCAAGGAGTGCAGGTAGTGGGAGTGTCATGAAATATTAGATTTTTGAAGGTTCTTTTACAATGGAAATTCTGAAGAGAGGATGCAGAGGCAATTAGTACAACCTTTCTTAAAAGGACATCATTGCCTGTTTCTTACAAGAAATCTAATAAAGCCCTCCTCCATTCACTCCAAGAATTTGGGTCTGAAGTTTTAATTGCTAACACCAGACCTTAATAATGCTTTTCTTTTCTAATTCATTCATACTACCTCCTTCCATATAGACTGGGCTTCAGCCAAATCAAACTTTCTACTAATCCAAGAACATGCCCTGTGTTTTCCAGTCTTTGCCTTTGTCATTCCTTTTGCTGGAAATATCCTCCTTCCTTTTGTTCACCTGAATTCAAAGTTGTCTGTTAAAGGACAATTTGCCACTTCTTTAACAAAGTCTGCCTTGGTTTATTCTCCCTTCTCAATCCTAACTTTCCTCTGCTAATTGGGCTTATCAAAGATTTTTGTATATTTATCATAAAATCACACACCTGTAGCTTCATCCCAAACTCACTCACTTCACAGATGAAGACAATAAAGCCCAATGAGGTTAAGTGACTCACTTTAGAGTCATACAGATAGTAGGTGTCAGAAGTGGAATTCAAATCCATGTATAGGAATATGCCTATGTGTATACATACACACACATATGAACATACTACAGGTTCAGTGAACTATCTCCCACACCTCTGTATTAGACTACTAGTACCAAGAGTATATTTTTCTCATCTAAACTTTATCTATCCCAATATGCAGGGCATTCCAAAAAGCCTTAGTTAACTTAAAACTATACTTAAAATGTTGAAACATGCTATATAGTAGACTATGTGTAGTTGTGGAATTGTAATAATCAAGATATTAGGAGATACCCTGCTTTCAGAACTAAGTTCCAGCAAGCAAGTTGGGCTGAGCTTGGCGTTAACAACAATCCTCCATGCTCACCATCTGGATGATCTCAACCTCTACTGCTTGACAAGCACCAGGGGTTCCCTGAGCTTCAAGCACAAGACAAGTTCTGGTCATGAAGTCCTGCTATAAATCAAACATGTTGCTCTTAGTCCTCATTGTCAGGGACATAGTTCACAGCATAGCCACTAGACTTAAATTTTGAGATCTACCTATTCTAAATCGGATTGGTGGGACAGGGTGCTCCAACAGGTGTTTAATATGCCTCCTTGCTTGCAAGCCTATTCCCTCACTTTGAAATTAAATTCGTTTGATTCCTGACTCTTCTGTCATTATCTGTTGTTCAGACTCCAGCCAAACACATATTAGGGACCAGTTGAATTTGATTGGCAGAATCATACATAAAACCTTTTCCTGTTCATCCTTTCAACTTTTAGCTTTTAGCTTCTGCTTAGACCTTTAAAGCATCCATCAGAATCCTTTTTCTGAGGAGTTTGGCTGCTTTTTTTTTTTTTTTTCCATCCACACCTATGATTTCATTACATCAATTAATCTGCAACTTAAGTCTGAAAGGGTTACTCGGGGCAATGAAAGGTTGTGACTTGTTTGGTCACACGGGTAGAATGCATGAAAGGCAGGGATTTCATGTTATAAGTAATTCGCTTCTTTCTTGCTCTGAAAAAAATTTTTTTTTCAGATAAAGTAATTTTGACTTAATCAGACCATCTGCCCTTCGGGTTTCGGGATCATTGCTTCAAAAATGGACGGGTGCCATAGATGGCCATTCTGTGTCTCTCTCCTTCCCTCATCCCGAAAAGGATGTGACTTGTGCAAGAATCATACATTCTATTGGGCTTCAGAGGCTATTACGCAGGCCGACTGACACCTAGGCAACCACTCCATCCACATCACTAGATCCAATGGGTCTGACAAGGGCTTGTCCAGAAACCAGACAGGGGTCGGGGGACCACCCTACCCCCACCCCAGGACACCCGCCCAGGTTCCTCTCTTCCTTCCAGATACGGGTAGGGGAACAGCTGGAGAAATCATTCGTTCCTTGGTTTGGTGATAGCATCTCTCACGCGGCTCTCGGGTGAACTTCCGGAGCCCAATGGGCCAACACCGGAAGCTCGCTCACCAGCCGGATGCCGAGTACTGCTCATAACCGGAAGTTCGAGCCACGACAGGAAGTTCACTACCATTCCTCAGGAGCTATACTTCCGGGAAGCTACAGGAGACGCCGAGTAATCCGACTTCCTTGGCTCTGTGGTTTTTCCGGGGAGAGCGAGCCTAGTAGAGGGAGAGGAAAGAAGTGTCCTGAGAGAGAAGAAGGGAGTGGAGGAAATCAAATTCGGGATAAACGTTTGCTCCAAGTCACCTCCTTTTTTCGCCTGTCACTTATGTGGAAACGTGTTCACTTCGAGGATTTCACTTATTGGTCCTTTGGGTGCCAGTGAAACTTCTCTCTCTAGAGGTCCAAATTCTCAAACTCTTCCCAGGCTGGAATATCCAGTGTCCTAACGACAGTCACCACTTGGGAATCCCCAAGCACTGAGATTTAGGGTGGCGCCATCTTACTCCGTATAAACTCAGCATGTTAAACTTGCTGATCATGCATTAGTGGCACCACCATCATTTCCTTTAATGGTGTATGAAAGGTCGTTTAGATGAAGCTTTTAGGATGGGAGGTCTGGTTATTTTACCCAAGTCTTATTTCTTTCATTTGAATATTGAAGTTGTGTCTGTCAGTTGGGGAATTACTAAACAAGTTATGGTATGTAATTGTGACGGAATCCTACTCTAAGAAATGTAGAGGATGAGGAAGGGGATCATTTCAGAAAAACTTGGGAAGACAGATGTGAATAGATGCAAAATGAAGCCAGCAGACTTGGGTGAACATTTTACACTGTGATAGCAATATTGTAATGATAATCAATTGTGAAAGACAGCTATTCTGATCATTAATCAATGACAATTCCAAGAGAGTCATGATGAACAATTCTATTTACCTCCAGAGAGAATATTGATGGAATATGAGTGAAGATTGAAGTGTATTTTTTATCTTTATTATTTTTTCTTGTATTTTTTCCAACATGGCTAACCTGGAATATAATTTGGGATTATGACATTGAGATGTTATGTCAGAGTTCTGCTTGTGGCTAGTCGGTTCTTTCTCTGGAAGTAGATAGTGTTTTCCTTTCTGGGTTCTTTATACTTTAATATAATTTTACAGAAAAGAGTTAAATTGGTAACCCCTTTGGGAAATGAATCAGTAATAAGGTGAAGGAAGAGCATATGTGAGTGGCTGAACAATTTTCCAGATAGAGAAATTTAGTTATCAGTGTGTTTATAACCTATTTTGGGATGATTTTCATATAAAATCTATTTATGGCTCATGCCATCTTTGTTAAACCCCCTTTGTGGCAGATGTCTCTCCTCTTATTCCCCTACTATGCCATGTGGTGTCTTATTAACCTCCTCAAAAACTAATTAACTCTTTTGGAGTGCTAAATCCCTTTTAAGATTTAGCCTGCCAGCTAAGAGCATCCCCCAATCTCTTGGGGGCATTTTCTTCCTCCTAATATGTAAATTCCACTATGGAACTTGTCCTTTCCATCATTAATTATTAAAAACATTTCTTGCTAACTATATGCTCTCATAAGTCTATTTCATATTTGCCATTCCTGTATCCCTTCATTTTGTCTGTGACCTCTTCTAAATATACCTTTTGCCAAAGAAAATGTCCTTAATGAATTCTTCACATGACCAAACCCCAGCATTTGGTGCTTTCCTACAGCATATCACCTGGCGCCTATCATCTGGTATCTACATCAGCCACACAAATATGTTGTTCAACTTGTTGACTCTTTTTGACCTTGTTTGGGTATTTATTGGCAGAGAAACCAGAGTGATTTGTCATATCCTTCTCCAGCTCATTTTAGAGATGAGGAAACTGAAGCAAACAGGGTTAAGTGACTTGCCCAGGGTCATACAGTTACTAAGTGTCTGAGGCCAGATTTGAACTCAGGAAGACAAGTCTTCCTGACTTTAGGCCCAATACGATCTACTGTGCCACCTAATTGTCCTCAGTTTGTTCAATAATCAAATCTATAATGATTTGCTTACAATCCTGGGCCTTTTTGGCACACTCTTTTTGCTCCTCAATCAATATGCTGGTTTTTTAGGTTTACAAACTTGAATATAAACTATACTTATTTGGAAAGGTCAGCATTATTCTCAGTTTTTGGTAATATGTGACACCTTCTGTTAAGAAAGATGCAATCAAGTTTTTATCGAGAAGAAAGCTGGTAAAGTTCTTTGCTAGCAACTCATATGCTATTCTGACCACAACTAGGTGATGTTGCACCAAGCCTGGAATTAGGACAATTTGAATACAAATCTAGCCTAAGACACTTAATAGATGTGTGATTGATCCTGAGCAAATGACTTGATGTTTCCTTCAATTTTGTCAATTGTAAAATAGGGATAATAAAAGCATCTACTTCTCAGGGTTTTTGTGAAGATTAAATGAGATTAAATTTGCAAAGGGTCTGAAACAAAGTAGTTGCTTAATAAATACTTGTTTCCTTCCTTCCTGAAGTAATTAGGCCAATACTTATGTGTCTCATCTGGATTCACTCAAATGTACTCTAGCTTGAAAGATACTGAAATAGATATTAATGCAGAAACACTGTCTAATATTTGAAAGAAGATGAATAAACAGAAGAGGTGTGGCAGGACTAGAGAAGAGTAAATGGTGTTCCAATTTTTAAAAATAATAATATTAGTAAATTATTTGGCAATGTTTGACTCTGATTCCTGGGAACATTCCATTAAACTATCTGGGAGGAGACCAATAAATAGCTGGTTAGTAAAGTTCTAGAATAAAAATCTAATATGGCCTTATCAAGAACACATTGTGCCCGATTAACAATATTTCCTTTTCTTTTTTTCTTTTTGAAGTTATCAAACTGATAGATCAGAATACTAAAGTAATAGTTTACTTAAGATTTTAGCAAAGTGTTTGATAAAGTATCTCATTTTTCTTGCAAAGTGTTTGATAAAGCATCTTATTTTTCGTGTGGAAAAGCTGGAGAAATGTGGTGGTTGTTCTGTAGTTTCAGTTGTGTCCAACTCTTTATGTCCACATTTGGGGTTTTCTTGGCAGACACTGAAATAGTTTGCCATTTCCTTCTCCAGCTCATTTTACAGATGAGGGAACTGAGAAAAACAGGGTTAATGGTTTGTTCAGGACCAAACAGATATTAAGTTTCTGAGGCCATATCTGAATTCAGATCTTCATGATTCCAGGCCCAGAACTCATCTATTTCATCTAGAATAGGCCCCATTAGGATCTTTGTTAGTTCTGTATGGGAGTTGACCACAGGGAACACAAAAACAGTGTAGCTGCCCATTTAGTCAGGTACAGGAAGTTTCTATCATGCTAAATGTTTTAAAATCTGGTACCTCCAAAGAGTTTTGTTTCAAAGTCAGTCATAATAAGTCCAAACCAATAGTTGAAGAGTACCCTCCCCTTGGAGGAGATAACCATTGCTTTATTCTATAAATACTCATCACAAGCTACCTCTTGTAACCAATCAGTTCCCTGATGTTTGGTTCTGTATGCTTTTATGACAATAAAATCCCTTCCTTTGAGAATAGACTCCAGCCTTGATAATACTGATTAAATCTACAATCCCACTGCATTTTTATTGGTGCCAAAAACCAGGATGAGTTTGTGGGCAGTGAACGGGACTGATTGGATGAAGCTTTCTCAGTATTAATACTGGGCCTAGGTCACATGATATACCTAGAGTGGGAAGGTGAGGTCTTGGGGCTCAGGTTTCAGGAAGTCACATGATCCCTATTCCCAATCTTAGACCCTAGGTTGCAAGTGGTCTGTCAGGCCCTAAAGTCACGTCTATGGGAAGTGACATAACCCACAGGAAGTAGACATTAGTGGCCAAGGAAGGCTACTTCCTTTTAGTCTATCCAATGAAAAGGTTTTTGCTTTTAAACCTTGGACAAGGCAGCAGCAGGCAGGTGCCAGGAGCACATGGCTGGAGTTGGGATGGCTCCCAGCTGTGTGTCTGTTCCTCTCCCTGCAGGGATTAAATAAATTTTGTGTACTTGAGGATGTTTCTAATTAATTTGGGAAAGGGGGTCTTGTACCCATCCCACACAGCAGGATCCTTAGCCTCCCCTCCACTCCTTCTTTCTCTAGGAATCACTCTGAATTCAGTCTCTACCAATCAGGATTGGTAAACCCTTGCCTGCTTTTCTTCCTCGTGGACCCTTTCTCTCTATTGACTTGGAGTCTTGAGTAAGTCCCACCCTAAGAGTGAATGGGGCAGCCCCAGTTATGGGGCTGTGCATGCTTTTACAGTCTGCCTTCCTATATACCAAAGGATGTCTTGATTGGTACACATTTTTTGTCTCCTACTGGGCTTTTGGAACACCGAAGTAAAAGTCAGAAATGGGACAGGGAGCTAGCTACCATTCCCCACCCTTCCCCACTACACTCTGGGATGTCTTAAAAATTGGAACAAATTCAGGATCTGAGAAGGAATCTTATGGTTTCTTTGCCCATGAGGATTGGCAATTAGATTTTAGCCATATGTCTCCTGTATTTCCTAGTTCTAGTTAACACTTTCACAAATAGAATTAAGGCCTCCCTGTGGCACTCAGGAAAAAGTTAGGTAGTCCTTCCCCAGGACATTATTTCAAAATTCAACCTTCCTAAGTCTCTGTTGATAATGGCTCTCATCTCCCACATCACTCAAGGAGATCTTTAAAGCATTAGAGATACTATCTCCATTCTTTCCAGCACCCCCAATCCTCAGAAATGGCTAAGACAGACAAACTCTACCCCTAATCCAAATGAGTCAAGAATCTAAACAAAATTAGGTCAAACTTCTGTCCATCTACCTTCTTCGAAACAGAGTAGTTCCCCAAACAGATGTTACTTACCCCTTTTACGCTTCTCTATGGGAGATCCTAACAATAGACATCCTCCTTGATACCAACACTACTCAGATCTCTTGGTACACTTCCCAAATGAAACAAATGAAAACTCCTTTCCAAGAGTGTTAATTCAATCTCACCTTTATCTAACCTAACCACCTTTACTAACCTGGTGACTTCATATACATAACAAATTGGCAAAAGGACCAAAAGTACTCCCACTTAATCCCAAAACAGAAAGCTTTTTCTCAGTAATCTAAAATGCCAAGCAAAATCCTAAGGCATTAAGTACTCCCTGAAAGATAATTCCCTTGATAAGTGAAATTCAACCTTGATTGGTGGACATTTAAGGGGGTAGAGTGAGTAGGTCAAGTCTTCAGCTTTTCCTATTGAGAATGTAACTTGATCATAAGACTCAGCAGCCTTCAACATTCTAGGGAGGGGGAAGCCGTCTCTGACTTAATTTTCTCTTTAATGAGCTGGGGTTACCCTATACACTACAAGGACAAGGGTTTCTTTCCCTAGGACAAGGACTCATTCAGACTGGATTCTGTTTATAAATAGAATTTAAATCTCATAGTTGGTGCCCCCAAGATTAACAAGCTTGAAGGTTGGAAGTAATCTCATCAGTCATGTCCTTCAGAAGTTGACTTGAACAAGAGCTGGGCCTTCATGGAAAAAAAAAAACAAAAACAAAAAAACAAAAACCAGAAGAAAAACATGGATGATAAATAATTATTAAGCACAACAGTATAATCTCAGCCCTTTTAGGGGATTTTTTATTTTAACACTTCAGAAACAAAAACATATTCCACAATTTATGACTATATATTACCAAAAGATTAGTGGCCTTTTGATAAAGGCCAAAATACAGGGTCATTAAAAGAAATATGTAGTTTCTTAAAAGCAATCTAGTTGTTCTATTAATCACAAAATAAATCTTTTCAATAGTATAATCTAGTTTGGTCGTTCACCAACTATAGTTGGCTACTCAATTACTGTTCTCAATTATAGTGGGCTTTGAGTCCGTTAATAGTTATGTTCCATATTTCTCAGTTCAAAGACTTTCTTGATAAAATAGACACAAAATAATTGTCTTCTCTCCATCAAAGCTGGAGATCTCTTCCATTCAACCTACACAGATATCAGACCCATTTTAAAAAGAATTTATTGTAAATTTAATATTCAATATCAATACAATTAAAGTTGTTTTAAAACTTTTAATCTCAGGTAAATGAATCCCAATGCATAAAATGTAGCTACGCCAGTTCTGTAACTTAAGAGTCTTCTTTTTTCTTTTTGTCAGGATTTCTGGCGTTTTTCTCGATATTGTTACTCTGTATTCTAAGACATCTGCCATCATTTCCATCTTCTGTACACAACTTTGAAATATAAGGGAGTCAGTATTCTGTACACTGATGTGTCATTAGATATTTCTTCTTTCACTAGAATAATTTTTGTTGTCAAAACTTCATTCTTTAGGTCATTCATGGGTTTAGTTCCCCTCTAGAATGTTAACCCTAAATTATTTGAAACAATAGTCTCTCATAATTAGAGTGTACAATCTCTTTGGCTTTTCTCTCCTTCGCTATCATAAATCCACAAAATAGAATGGTCATATTTTCTCCAAATCCCTATCATTTCTATTTTGCTACTTACTGGTCAGAATGAGACCCAAACTATTAGTTCCACCTGTTCCTTTGAAAAGCAAAATCACTATAGAAGCTTGTCAATAATTTGTCATCTGCTGTGAGCAGAGTTAGCTCCAGAAATGGTTTTGAATCCCTCCATTATTACAAGTTTCTGTTTCCTATCTATTCTAGTTCTTTGTCTTGTCTAGGTAGTTCATTAATATATTCGTATATATTACTCCTATTTTTTTTTCCTGAGGCAATTAGGGTTAAGTGACTTGCTCAAGGTTACACAGCTAGGAAGGGTTAAGTATCTTGAGACCAGATTTCAACTCTAGTCCTCCTGACTTCAAGGCTGGTGCCCCATCCACTGTGCCATTTAGCTACCCTATTCTATTTTTTTGCAAGTGACCTTTATCAAAATGTTTCCCATTAATATATCTTCAAAGAGGATGTTTAGTAGAATTGCTGACAAATTGCTCTCATCTTCTATACCCTCCTCTCAACCAGAACTAAAGTTTCGCCAATTTAGTTCCTTGACTTTTTTTCTTTTTTTGGCGCTGAGGCAATTGGAGTTGTGACTTGCCCAGGATCACACAGCTAGGAAGTGTTGTGTTTGAGATCAAATTTGAACTCAGGTCCTCCTGACTGCAGGGCTGGTGCTCTATCCACTGTGCCACCTAGCTGCTCCTTGTTTGTTCTTTTTGACACCATTACATATTCCCTCCTTTAGGAAACAATTAAGATCCATCCCACACCTTTTCTGATCTAATCTTTACAGCAATCAGCCATCTAGCATTTAATTCCTTCTTTATATTTTTCTCTTGTCTACTCCTCATAGGTCTAGATGAAAATTTATTACTCACAAAAGCTAGCTTCATATTTCAGCTGGCAAACATAACTTTGATCTCTTCTGTGGAATGTCTCTACTTACATCCTTCCCTTCGATCTATAAGTGGAAATGAGGGGGGAATATTTAAGGAACAGGAGCAGGTAGGTGGTAACAGTGATGGGCTTGAAATCAGAAAGACTCATCTTCATGAGTTCAAATTTTGCCTCAGACACTTATTAGCTCTGGGACCATAAGCAAATTACTTAACCCTGTTTGTCTAAGTTTCCTCATTTGTAAAATGAGCTGGAAAAGGAAATGCAAACCACTTCAGTATCTTTTCGAAGAAAACCCCAAATGGGGTCACAAAGAGTCAGATATAATTGAAATGACTCAACAACAAAATTCAATAAACAGTAGAGTGCTTTGCTCTCCTAGATTTTTCCAGATGTGCTTTACTTATCTATTTAATTTTGCACAGATCCATTATTGCAAAAAAGCATAATATAGTTTAAAAATCATCCATCTGGGAATCAAAATTACTAGTATTTAGTTCTGTTTTAACTACTTATTACTTAGAGCAGTACAGGTATATTATCTACCAATATACAGAATTCCAGGTGCCACTCTCTTTTCCTGTAATTACTCTTTCCAAAATCCTTCAATTTTAACAAGGACTGCAGCACCATCCTTTCAATTTACAGAGGATAAAAGATCCTTCAGAATAATGACTTGTAGAAACAGAAGTTGGATTATTCTATTCAAGTTGTACTATTTTCAGGCAGAGATAAAACATTCCCTTAAGTTCCCTTAAGTTATCATGCTAAGGTTTTCAGACAAGAATTTTCATATGAAGATAAAGAAAGCAGCTCTTGGTTTCTACATAAGCATTGCTTGCATCATTCAAACAAAACGAGAATTTTGCAGGTCTCCTAGGCTTAGATGCTATGTAAACTGAAGAAAAATTTATGCTTTTAAAAGATCTTACAATTTACTATAAGATACTGCTTCATTAAAAATGGACTCAATCCAGAGATAATCCTTCTCCAATACCAATTACAATCACAAATTGAGCAGGATATTTCTTTTTGTTGACTCTTCAGACAGAGCAAAGGATTTCATTTAAATATTTTATTCACAAGACTTATCTTCTGTATGAATTTGTTGATGCCGTCTAAGATTGGTTCTCCGACTGAAGGCTTTTCCACACTTATCACATTTACACTGCTTCTCTCCAGAATGAATCCTCTGGTGTAGGATGAGGCTAAATCGCCGATTGAAGGCTTTTCCACATTCACTACATTTATACCGCTTCTCTCCAGTATGAATTCTCTGGTGTTGGTTAAGGATGGAGCTCCGGCTAAATGCTTTCCCACATTCATTACATTTATACAACTTCTCTCCAGTATGAATTCTCTGATGTTGGTTAAGGATAGAGCTACGACTAAAGGCTTTCCCACACACACTACATTGGTAAGGTTTAGCCCCAATATGAATTCTCTGATGCACAGTAAGATGTGAGCGGCACCCAAAGCCTTTCCCACATTCATTGCATTTATAAGGTTTTTCTGAATTATGAACTGTCTGATGTTGGATAAGGGTGGAGCTCCGACTGAAAGATTTTCCACATTCATTACATTCATATGGCTTTTCCCCACTGTGAATTCTCTTATGTTCATTAAGTACTGATCTTCTACTGAAAGCACTTCCACATTCATTACACTTAAATGGTTTCTCCCCAGTGTGAGCTCTTTGATGTCGAATTAGAACTGAATGTCGGCTGAAGGCTTTACTACATTCATTACACTCATATGGTTTTTCTCCAGTATGAATTCTCTGATGGTAAATTAAACTTGTGAAGTGAGTGAAGGCTTTTCCACATTCATCACACTGAAAAGGTTTTTCACCAGTATGAATTCTACAATGTTCAATAAGGCTTAATTTACTACTTAAGGCTCTCCCACAGTCATCACACTTATAGGCACTCACTCCAGTATGAATTCTCTGGTGTCGAATAAACACTGAAGATTGACTAAAAGCTTTTCCACAGTCACTGCACTTATATGGTTTTTCTCCAGTATGTATTCTCTCATGTCGAATAAGATCAGAATTTGTGCCAAATGCTTTCCCACACTTGTTACACTTGTAGGGTTTCTCCCCAGTATGAATTCTCTGATGTAAAGTAAGATGTGAACTGCGACTGAAGGACTTCCCACATTCTGTACATTCATACGGCTTTTCGTCAGTGTGAATTATCAGCTCTCTGGTGACTTGTGACTTTTGATTGAAATTCTTCCTATGATCATTACACTGATAATTCTTCTTTCCACCATGAATTCTCCTATGTTGAATTAAAGTTAAAGGATGGGAAAAACTTTGACCACATATAGTACATGTATGGTCTCTTTGATGAGTGACCACATTGTTGGAACTCAAAATGTGTTTTTTACCAAAATCATTGTATTCATGATCTCTCTCTCTTCCTGTAGTTTTCTTTGGGGAAACTTGCTCTGAAACCCTCTCCTGGGAAACTAGTTTATTCTGTTTCTTGTCTCTGTGGTTTCTTATCTGCTTTTCTAAGCTACTTTGGTGGTCACAGGTTCTTCTTAAGTCTGGGAACTGGGTAACATCTTTTTGGTATTTTTCTGATTCTTTTCCATGTAATTCAACTTCTTGGAGAATTTGCCTTAGAGTCAAATTTTCATTTTCAGATCTATTATTATAATCTGAAACAAACAAACAGAAATCTTATTTCTTTTCCTTATTAGAAACACATAAATTGCATGAGAAGGAACAGGGATTTATAACTGAAATGAATGCAGATGGGGAATAAGCAGAATTAAAAGTTCTAGAAGAGGCCTAGCAATCAAACAGGAGAATAAGGCTTGGAATATGTGTAACCAGATATTTATTAGAGGGAAAACCATCCTAGGCCAGAGGGTAAGCTGATCATAAACAAATGAATAAGTATGGAAACAAAAAGTATGGAAAGTTTTACTAAGAAAACAAGTTAAATAGAGCACTTAAAAAAACAAAAACAAAAACCATAAATGTTTGGGATAGACAGAGAACAAGTAAAATAAAGTCAAATTGAACTAGGCAACAAATAAGATTTAAGGTATTTCCAAGAGTTAGTACACACAGCCCTCAGGAGCCAAACCAAACCAATAGAATGTATGGGTGGGACTAATTCTGGAAGCAGAATTGGCATAAGGGCTGTGACCAGCCAACTCCTGAGACTAAAGACAGGGGAAAGGGAGATGGCTCTATAGGTGAGGCATTCCTGTACTCATAGAAAGGAGAACTATGGCGTTTGCTTGGTACTGTACATCAACTAACAAAACAACTGTGTTCTTGTGGCTTTGTAACTCCAATGCATCTCTTTCTTACTTACCTATATAAGTATGCTTAGAGAACTTCCTTTTCTCACGTCCCTGAATATCTTGGATCCATGCTTCTTTTCTTTGTTCCAGTTGAGAGATAATATAAGGTTTAGAAACTGGAAATCCTGATTGAGAGTGAATGAGATGAAATATGGTTATTTTTCAAAGCCAGAACTTTCAGAAAATTGAGTTCCCTGCTTTGGATACATATGCAGCAGATGAAGGGAAATAGGCAAAGTCACAGATAGCATGTTAACAAAGTCTAGGTATAGAGACCTGGAAATGATTCATGAAAGCACTTCATAGAGGGAATAGATCTACAGAGAGTTTGGATTTACTATAGGAATGAATACTAACCCAGGGAGAGAAGGTTCTCATAATTCTCCAGCATCACTTCTCTGTAGAGCTCCCTTTGAGCAAGATTCAACTGCCTCCATTCCTCCTTTGAGAGATATACAGCCACATCCTCAAAAGTAACCAATTGCTGAAACATATTGCTGTTATATAAAGAAAATTTCAATATAAAATTTAAATCATAGAAGAATTTTTACAAGTTTTAGAAATAGAAAGGATTTTAGAAGCTATCTAATCCAACACTATAATTTTACAGATAAGAAAACTGAGGCCTAGATAGGCTAAGTGATTTTGATCTGCCCAAGATCATATAAGTGGTCAGTGGCAGAGCCCAGATTCAAATTCAGATTCTTTGAATACAAATCTACCACAGAAGTTGTTTCCTGCTTTTTTTATTAGTACAAAAGCAGGTTCATATATATTAGTGACTGGATATGAAATCAGAAACTATAGATTCATTTGACTAAATTTTATTAATCCCACTGCTGCAGACTATTGGAGCAGATAGGTACTGAAAGGTAAAGTTTAGGTAATACAAAGTAAAACATCCTTATCCTCACATACCTTATAGTTTAATAAGATGTTATATAGCCATTTTATAAATTTTATTCCTTGATTACCTAGAACAAGAGGAGGCTTAAAATATGCATGAGATGACTGAATGAAAAAATAGGAAAATACAACTACAGAAATATAACTGGCTCTAAAATATATGTGCATATTATATAGATATAAATATAAGTAATCTATATAATCTGAAGACAGGGAATTCAGGAAGCCAAAATGGATTCCTAAGTGGGAAGCTTAAGGTCAGATCCTCTAAGATACTTTAACATTCTGCTGATTGATTATATGTGAAAGAATTGCCAAAGTGAAAACCTGATACCCACATTTCAGTATGAGACTCATCAGTAATGACCCAACTATGATGACCAGGGGAGTGCAAGCACCACAATACTTAAATTTTCCTCCACCAATGAGTTTAGGTTTGTTCATTGATATCCTGCTAAATTTTCAAGCTGCTACCATAATCACAGTTCTGTGAATTCCCTACAATCTCAAACAAAAGACAGAATCACAAAGAAAATCTTTAAGTACAATTATCTCTTTGGTGACTTAAAAAGATGTACTAATTAAAGGCTCATGTAGGGAAACACAAAATGGGGGAAATAATGGTGAAACAATAAATAATGATGTTCAGAGTCCATGGATTATAAAGATTTGTGGAACATCTACCTACTCTTATTAGTTTCCATCTATTTAATTTTTTTCCCCCATATGGACCTTTATCTGGACTCTAGTTTCAATACCATGGAATCAGCTAGCTAAAGCTGCTCCCATCTTCCATATGAAGCAGAGGACTATGAAACCAAGGAAAGGAATTCCTTTCTCTCTCCTTCCAACTCAGTCATCTTTTAATGTTATCTTCAAACCAAGAGCCAAGGCTTGGGAAAAACCTCTTCTGTTCTAAAAATCCTACAAATGAGCATACATGTCAGGAAGAATTGACTGGGGGGGGGGGGGAAGAGTATTTTATGTCTGGAAGCACTTTTAGTGGTAGCAAAAATCTGGTGAGGAATTTAGAATACAAGATTTTGCAAGGATGAATGCTGAAAATTATCTATGTATATGTTTTGAAAATGAAAAGCTTTGTAAAAAAACAAAAACCAAAACCTGGTGACCAGATGCCCATTTATTGGGGAAGGGCTTGTTATAATAATAATATAATGTAAACAAGAGCATTAAATTGGAATAATCTGTTCTGATTTCAGAAAACAGATAATCAAATACTTTTCTCTTTAGGTGGGAAAGTGGGAAACTACAGAAAAAAAATATTATACACTTAATTAGGCAATATTGCCTTCAGGTCATTTTTGCTTAAGGTTTGGGACATATAAGGAAATTATTCCAACGTTAAAAAAAAATCAATAAAACAAAAACAAAAAAAACCCAAACTCCCGGTAAGACACAAATTTTCCCTCTCTGGTCCCCAAATTTCCTTCCTCCTCAGGTTTCAATTTTGTACCATTTCACCCTTCACTCCAAAGTCTAGTCTTTTCAGAAGCTTCTTGATAACCTGGAAGCTGTTTGGCCTTCCTGTTATTAATTCTGAATAGTTTCCTCAGAAATAAGACAAGTCAGTACTGAAGAGTTTTCAGTAGGTATAGTCCTTGAAAAAAAAAAAAAAGCCATCTATCCTTCTAAATCACATAAGCCTTATATCTTCCCCGAAAATTCAATTCAATAAGCATTGTTCTTATTGACCAATAAGGGTATTGGTCTAGGTGCTGGGGATACAAGAAAAAAAGTGATAAACAGCTCTTGGCTTCAAGAATTTACATTCTACTAGGGGTTATTGCAAATAGATAGATACAAATACAGGTACCCTTTACAGATGGGCCACACCCTGACTTCCAACTCTGCTAAGTCAACAAAAATAAGCACCAATACACACTGGACATATTTATTGTTTTTTATTTAGATATATAGTATCTCTACACTTTAGGATAATAAGTCAACTTGCCTTGTTTATGCTTTTCCACCACAGATCTCAATATGTTACAATAATGGATTCAATATTTCAAAAGCTGTTTTTATCAACATGATTACTCTTTTCAGTTAATATGGCTTGCAAGCTCTTCACACTGTATCAGAAAGATTCATGAGTTACTGTTGACAGAAAACATTCATTACTTGGTGGCCAATTTTCTGCTATGTCTCTTCTTTGCATTTGAGATTGGTTGTTAGGTGATAATCTACTGCTGGATTTTGACTTGAAGTCTTTAACATTTGGTAGTAATTACCAGAATTTGGACTCTGCTGGAATAGGCTTTTAGAAGTCATGATTGGTTCCATGCCATGAGGCATTAGGGCACAGCTGTAATGGAATTATAATAACAAAATCAGAAGGGCAATGTAGTATCACAAAACTAACCCATCAAACCACAAATAACTGGGCATGATTATAATTTATCACAAGAACCTTTAGGAATAGGTAAAAACTTCCCTCGAAGGTCAAGTTCCACTTCACTCTAGGGGGAAAAAACCATCAATCTAATATTAAAAAATATTAAGGTATCACTGGTCTGCTGAAGGACAAGAATGATGTTAAATAGTAATTACAAAGCTCATTGATGTACATTGTGAATCATCAGATTCTCCCAGTCCTTGAGAAGAGGAAGGATAATATAATCCACAGGTCTGGTATACCAATTCATATTTCTTGGAATGACATTGCAAATGGAAAACAACCTGCATAGACTTTATGTAGAATTAAACAAAAGGAAGAATGTATTTTTGAGAATTTTTATAATGCTTTGAATGATCCCAAGTTTCTCCCTTTGAAACAAAATCCCATCTTGATAATATTGTCATCCAGCAATGCTGTATAGATGTAAGTCACAGAATACTAGTTTCTAATGAAATATAATTGTGGATCACCCAAAAAACATGTAGGCACTAAGTCATAGGATGATAAATGAAGTAGAAAGTTCTAATTTAGTATTTAGTTCTTATTAATTCATACTCAATATGGGAGAAACTTTAATTCTGTGGGTCTCTGTGGTATAATACCATGATTAATCATAATATCCTTATTTTGCTTTGGGCATTTAAAATGTTAACAAGCTGATAAATATATTATACTGACATATTCATTTTGTCTTTAGTGGTATGCAATTCAATTAGGAAGACAAGAAGAAAGTATTGCAACTACAGAGTGAGGAAAAACAAAACAAAACTGAGCAATGGGCTTAGAAGAAGAGGAGTAGGGTTATAGATCCAATTTCTGCTACTTCCAGATGGTATCTGACAAAGCTTTTAAATTTCTAGAGCTTGGTTCCATCACTTGTTAAATGGAATAATATTATTTACAGTACAATCTTGTGGTGGTTGTGAGGAAAGTTTCTAGCAAATTGTAAAATTCTTTGTAAGTGTTATCACATTGAGGGAGTGAGTTTAAAATCGATGACATCAGGAAAATAGGTCATAAGAAAGCCAAGGTAGTCACAATCTGAAAAGGGAAGCTCAGATATAGAGGGGATAGCTACCATAACAGAAACAATCATAGATGGATTAAAAAAAAATTCTGATACTGTTCAAGAGGGATGTCAGGTGACGAAAAACTGATAGCAGTCTGACTCCTGGGACACTTTGTCTCCCTGATAAGATTTCTGATTCTATGGACAGAAGGAGAGAGACCTATGGATGATTAAAAACATAGCAAGCTGGGCAGCTAAGTGGCACAGTGAATAGAGTACCAGCCCTGAAATCAGAAGGGCCTGAGTTTAAATCTGGCCTCAGACATTTAACACTTCCCTAGCTGTGTGACCCTAGGCAAGTCACTTAACCCCAACTGCCTTAGCAAAAACCCCAAAACAAAACAAAACAAACAAAAAAAAACACATAGCAATGCATTGTTTCCCTTCTCAGATTTTTTTTTCTTGTAGATCCGATTTTTCTTGTACAGCGAGGTAAATGTATAAATATGTATACACATATTTTATTTGTCGAATATTTTAAAATAATTAACATGTAGTAGACTTCCTGTCATCTAGGGAAGGGAGTAGGGAGAAGGGGGAGAAAATTTGTAACAGAAAGCTTTGCAAGGGTCAATGTTGAAAAATTACCCATGCATATGTTTTGCAAATAAAAAGCTTTAATTTAAAACAAAAAAAAAAAAAAACAGCAAGCTGAGAAGAGTGAACTGTTATTTAATCAAAATATCAAAATATAGAATTCTCTCCCAAAGCGAGGGCAGAAGAAAGTAGACTAAGTCATTCTCCAATTGCATCAGGGAATGGCAAAGAGGGACACTGATTAATTATTATTCAAATTGTTCATCTAAAGTAACTTCTAGAAAGATTAATTCTAGTCTGAAGAAATGTTTAAGATTTTCTCCTTTCAGTAGCTATAGATATTAAGCAGTCTTTATTTTTTGGTCAATTTTCTTAATTCCTTTAGATCTAAACCTTGTATTCAACTACAATGCAAATATATATCTCTATATGTAATATATGGTACATCAAAAGTTTTAATGTAGTTTTAAAAAAAGCTTTGTAACCTAAAATTGCATTAAGACTTTTGGAATACTATATAAATGGCTTTCTTTTATCTTGCCTTTATTCTTTAGCTTATTAGTCTTACACTTGTTCCTGATGCCTAAAAGAACAATCCTTTCACTTCTAATAAATATTGCTCTTAAAAATGGCTTGTAGAATTGTGGGAAGAATGTTGAATTTAAGAATTGGGAAGAAAGGATTTCAAATTCTGATTCTAATACTTTTTAGCTGACGACTATGGGCAGATCATTAACTTGTAACCCACACAAATCATCAGCATTTCTATAAATTATTGACAAAGCCTAACAGCAAGAGACAGAGAAATTCCATTTAAAATAACTATAGAAAAATAAAATATTTGAATGTCTACCTGCTAAGGTAAGCCCAAGAAATATATGAACACAATTACAAAACACTTCCTCACACAAATAAAATCAGATCTAAACAGTTGGAAAAATATCAATTGCTTACAGGTAAGTTGAGTTAATAAAAATGACAATTCTGCCTAAATTGGTCTACTTATTCAATGCCATACCAATCAAACTGCCAAAAAAATTATTTTATAGAACAAGAAAAAATAATAATGAAATTCATCTGGAAGAACAAAAGGACAAGAATATTAGGGGAATTAATGAAAAAACAAACAAACAAAAAAAGGATAGTGGATTAGCAGTACCAAATCTATGTTATAAAGCAGCAGTCATCAAAACCATTTGGTATAGTAATAGCATAGTAAATCAGTGGAATAATTAGATATGCACAATCTAATGATCAAGGCCCATAGTAATCTAGTATTTGCTAAACCCCCAAACTCTAGCTTCTGGAATAAGCACTCACTATTTGACAAAAATTTCTGGGAAAACTGGAAAATAATATGTCAGAAACCCAGCATAGATCTACATCTCACACCCCATATCAAAATAAGGTTAAAATGGGTACATGATTTGGGCATAAAGGATGATACCATAAACAAATTAGGAGAACGAGAGATAATTTACCTATCAGATCTTTGGAAAAGGGAGGAATTTATGATCCAAGAAAAACTAGAGAACATTATAAAAGGCAAAAAGGATAATTTTGATTATATTAAATTAAAAAGATTTTGTACAAATTTAAATTCTATTCATGTATATGCAAAATCCACAGGTTAAGTTCTTTGAACCCAGAGGCCATTTTATTTTGTATCACTAGAGTTAGTATTAACTTTCACTATTTAATAGGTGCTAAATGTTGATTCTGATGCCCAGAGACCCAGGCTTCATTTGTAAAATGGAGATAGTACACAGGAATATTTATCTCCGAGTGTTGTGAGAACTGAACAAGACAATTATGTAAAGTGCTTTGCAAAATTTAAAGCACAATATAAATGTTAATTATTATCTAATCACTTAATTTCATAACTACTGTTTTATCTATTTTCCTATCTCACTTCCCTAACAAGATAGCAAATGTGATTAAGACTTCACCATAAAGTAGAAAGAGTAATGGATTAGAAGAGGACCTGAGCTCAAAACCCGCTTCTACTGTTTGCTGCCTGTGTCATCTCAGGCAAGTTAAATAACCTCACTGGGCTGCTTTCTTCATTTATAAAATGAGAATTAGACTGGATGGTCTCTATGGTCTATTACAGCTACAAATCTGTGATCTTTTGATGTTTAAAGGTAGAGATAATGTAAGATGTTTTATGCTCTCTGAGTTTATATGACACTACTCTTTTCCTATTTAATAAAGGAGACCTCCCAAATCTCCTACCTTCTAATTGACCATGTATCAAAAGATCTCCCCTGGGACTTCTCTCTCTAAACTCTCTATGTAATCTCATCTACTTTGACAGGTTCAATTATCACCTACCTCTATAATGATTCTCAAATCCATATCCCCAATCTTAGTTTCCTGAGTGTCGAGAACTATGGGATATTTTCAATCAAAAGTTCCATAGGCATTTCATTAACTAGTCCAAAACAGAAATCATTATCTTCTTCCAAACATAACTCTTCAATTTCTATTGAGTATTCATAAAATACCAATGACAGACTAGTGTCCTGGATATTTTTACTGTATTATCAGCCTGTCTCTTGCATTAAACACAAGGCATTAACTCTAAGGAAATCAATCAGCAGTAGTACCAAAACTATAATGAACAGTGTTGCGATTCAGTATTAAAATTCAAAGACTTGATTGAGGACTAGTCTGATCTAACATAAATTTTGAGTAATCCCTATTAGAAATGATATAAATCTGATATAAGCCTCAATTTCACTTTTAGTAATCAATGATTATTCTATAATCTTTCAAGTTCTGGTAATTCTTGTCTGGTTATTTCTGTCCAAATCTTGATGTGGGATCTGACCAATCTACCTCTTCTAAATCCCCCTTTGGATTGTCTTCTAACAGGAAAAAAATTCCCTTCAAAGAACCAATCCAAAGCCCAGTTCTGGAATCTTTGTGAAAATGTCTGGCCTAGATTAACTTCTAAAACCCTTGGCCTCAAGAAGGATCTCTTGAATTTGAAACTTGCACAAAATCAGTGGCATAGTGATAAAGCATACTTTGCAAACATTTAATACCTTGATGGGCACCAAATGCGACACATTTGTATATGATCAAAACCTCAATATTTCCAATTATTAATAAAAAAAATTTCCAATTATTTTAACAAAATTGGAAAGTTAGGAGCAGAACTAGAACACATTAAATTTGAAGGAATACCTGGAACATTTGGAGTCAGTTGCAAAACACAAGCTGGATCAAGGAAGTTTTGAAAACCCTGTGTACTAATAA
Source organism: Myrmecobius fasciatus (assembly GCA_023553655.1). NCBI lineage: Eukaryota > Metazoa > Chordata > Mammalia > Dasyuromorphia > Myrmecobiidae > Myrmecobius > Myrmecobius fasciatus. Next base: position 78,455 of record JAJPUD010007489.1, on the reverse strand, counting down.
TCATTATTACATGACTTGACTTTGCTGTTGTATTCAATGTATCTCAACATTTGCATAGACCTTTAGAAATGCTTGTCAGAAAATTATATAAAAGATAACGCAAAAAAAGACAGCCAGGAGGAACATGAATGGGATCTAAGATATGTTCTTATCACCGTGCTCCCTTTTATATATTTGTATACCTAGTTTAACTTATCATCATTTTATTGCATGAGCACATGAGTACAAGTTTGGAATAGAAATTAAGACTTCTTTGTTAACTGGCTCATATCTTGTTTTTCTCTGATATAGATATTCCCCTTCTGCTAAATCATCTCTAAAGTCTAAATCCTTATCTTCCCCCTCAGCTCACCAGCTTCAAAATCTATATAAGATAGTTTAAAACTGATGATTCAGACTCACTGACTTAAAGCTAAGTATTCAATGTAGTCTTTGCTTGGAGTTGCTGATTTGCCATTGGGAGCCAAGATTTAATCAATGACCTCCTAGATAATTTTGTTATATCTAATCTATCTTCTACATTGTTTCAAAAATGACATTCCCAAAATATGTGTGGCCATGTCACTCCCCAAAGAAGTTCTAGTAATTCTATTTTGCCTGTATGATAAAATAAAAGCTCCTGTTGGACATTTCAAACCTTTTATAGTCTGGCCTCAGTTTATATTATACCCTTTCATGTACTTTACAAGCTAATCAAAGGGATCTATTTGCTATCCTCACATAAAGCAGTCAAATCTCCCCTATCTGTTTTGAAAATAAACACCTACTTTACTTCTATGCCTTAGAATCTACCTCCCTTTAAAATTCATAACAAGCACTATCTTCTCCATAAGGTCTTTGCAATCTTAGCCTGATAGGCAGCTGGTGTTGTAATAGAAAGAACACAGGGACTTAAGTCAAGAAGATTTGAATTCAGATCTGATCTGACATTGTGTGACCCTTGGCAAACCACTTAATCATCGTTTGCCTTTATTTCTTTAACTGTAAAATGTTGTTAAGTACAGCACCTATCTCACAGGGTTGTTGTGAGGATCAAGAGATATTTGTAAAGCACAGTGTCTGAAGTAAATGTTCCGGATACCCTACTTGAAAGACGGTAGCCCTGAGAAAAGAACTTTGGATTTGATAACAGAGGGCATGTTTCTGTTCTCTTACTACTTACAACATATTTTATTTGGTAAAATAAAAGGTTTATACTAAATTAGAGAATTTAGAGTTAGAAGGGACCTTAAAATATTAGTTTGCATTTACATTATGCTGTAAGATTTACAAAGCCCTTTACATACATTACATCATTTGAATTTCACAAAGACCTTAAAAGTGAGGTGCTATAATTATGTCTGTTTTACTTGTGAGGAACCAGAAATTGGGAGAAGTGAAATGACTCACCTATAGACGCTAGTTATTAAATGAACAAGACAGGATTCAGGTTCTGGTCCTCCTCACTTCGGCCCACTATCCAATGACTTTATTCATTACCATCTAGTTGCCTTCCCAGAGGTTCTTAATCTTTTTTCTGTAACAGAGATGCCTTTGACAGTCTGGTCAAAGCAAGCTATGGACCTCTTCATAGAATAATTATTTTTAAATACATAAAAGTAATAGAATTACAAAAGAAAACCATTTTTTACTCAAGTCTAACCAATTCACCTGACATTTGAAATAAAAAATTGAGGACAAGTAAAGTTAATAATTTCAGACTATAAGAGCATAAATTTAGAGCCACAAGGGACAATCTAGTCAAGAACTTTAAAAAAAATTCTATACCTATATTCCAACATGGTTTACTTTATATTTAAAAATATTGTTTTCAGAAAGGGTCCACAGGCTTCTCCCCACTTGTCAGGAAATCAGGACCCACATACAAAGGCGAGCAGCTCCTGGACTTTGTCCCCATGCCCCCCCTCCCTTATCTCCCCTTCCCTCCCTTCCTCCTCCCCGCCGCCGCCGCCACCACACACCCCGCACGCCCCCGGTTGCTGCAGAGCTGGGAGTTCTCCAGCTCTCCAAGCAAGCTGGGAGCTGAGAGCAGAGCGCCCAGGGGTCACCGCAGCCCCGGCTTTTAAGGCTGGGCCGGTATACAGCAGGCGCGCAACAAATGCTAACAGACCATTTCCACCCATCACTCCACACCCTTCCACAGCACCCGGGACGCTCTCCAAAGACGTCACCAGGCCGGGCTGGACCGGACTATCAGGGACCACGGCCAACGTGACGCAGGAACTTCAATCGGCCCTGCAGACCCTCAGCCAGGCTGGCTCCGATGCCGGGCCGCCCATCTCGGCTAGGGGATGATGGAGAGGATATGAAGGGAGTGAGGGCAGGGGAAAGAAGGAAAGAGTCTCGAGCTTATTCCACCACCCAGCCCTGGCCACTTACCCTTCAACGGCCGCCACCGAGCAGCCCGCAGGCGGACCGGAAATGGAGGGCGGCCTTCCCTCGCCTCCTCTGTACCGCACTTCCGCTCTAGGACGCTCTAGCACCCATGCAGCTCTATAGTCCAAAAATTGTGGAGATCTATCGCACTCTCTCTGCCTTGAGACACAAAAGTGGCAAATTATTATCTTACGTTGTAACTCTTTGAGGACAGAACCAATGTGGCATATAATAGTCATTTAATAACTTTCAAGATTGAATGAAAAATACTTTTAGAGGGATAGCTGAGACCCAGATGAGGGTTTGAGCCCCTGAAGAGCACAAGGGCTAATAGGACCTACCCCTTTCTCTTCTTTCTCCTTTGCCTTCTCCTCAAATGGCACTGCTGGATCAAGGGGCTGTGCATGCCCTTTGACCCAGCAGTGCTTTACTGGATCTATATCCCAAAAGAGATCATAACAAAGGAAAAAAGACCCACATGTGCAAAAATGTTTGTAGCAGCCCCTTTTGTAGTGGCAAGGAACTGGAAACTGAGCGGATGCCCATCAATTGGAGAATGGCTGAATAAGTTATGGTATATGAAATGAAGTGATTCAGGCTAATTCCAATAGACCTGTGATGGTGAGAAAGATTCTCATCCAGAAAGAGGACTGTCAGGACTGAATGTGGATCACAACATTTTTTTTTTCATTTTTTTATTGTTGTTTCCTTGCTTTTTGTTTTCTTTCTTATCTGATTTTTCTGTGCATCATGATAAATATAGAAATATGTATAGAAGAACTGTACATGTTTAACTTGTATTGCTTGCTGTTTAGGGGAGGGAATGGGAGAAGGGAAGGAGGAAAAATTTGGAACAAGGTTTTGCAAGAGTGAATGTGAAAACTATTTTTGCATATATTTTGAAAATAAAAAGCTTTTTTTAAAAAAGTTATGGTTTATGAATGTTATGGAACATTATTGTTTTATAAGAAATGATCAGCAAGATGACTTCAGAAAGGTTTGGAGAGACATATGAACTGATGCTAAGTGAAGTAAGTAGAACCAAGAGAACACTGTATACAGCAACAAGATTATGTGATGATCAACTGTGATGGACTTGACTCTACAACAACAATGAAGTTATTCAGGCCAATTACAATGGCTTGTGTTGGAGACTTGTGATGTAGAGTCATCTCCATCCAGAGGGAGGATTATGGGGACTGAATGTGGATCACAATATAGTATTTTCACCTTTTTGGAAAATTTCACATCCTTCGACCATTTATCTTTTGTGGAAATGGTCAAAGGAGGTGAAATTTTCAAAAGAAGAAATAAAGTCACCTGGAATTTGCTGAAAATTATTATAAATCAGAGAACTTCGTGTTGAAAATAAAGTCAAGAGGGGCAGCTAGGTGGCGCAGTGGATAGAGCACCAGCCCTGAAGTCAGGAGTACCTGAGTTCAAATCTGGTCTCAGACACGTAACAGCTGTGTGACCCTGGGCAAGTCACTTAACCCCAATTGCCTAAGCAAAATAAATAAATAAATAAATAAAGTCAAGGTACCTTACATCCATTAAGCTAGCAAAAATGCTACAGGAGAGAGAAAATTCATTGCTAGAAGAGTTGCTAGTTAATTCAATCACTTTGGAAAATAACTTGGAGTTCTGCAAGTTCATACTCTTTAACCTATGGATCCAAGTACTGGTACTATAACTGAAAGAACTTATAAATACAAGACCCATATATATAAAAATAATCACAAATTTATTATTTGTGATACAAATAAATGGAAATAAAATGTACTGATTAAATATGAAGAATTGAGAGATACTTAGGAGGATTTTTTTTAAATGAAGGAATGAAGAGTAAAGAAAGCAGAACCAAAAAGAATAAGCACAACTTTGACAATGTAAATATCAAGAAAGACCATTCTATTTTCTTCTAATTCTCAAGTGAGACAGGACTCTTTAAATACTTTAAATAAATAAATAATTTAAATACTTAAATTAAATACTTTAAATAAAATATAATGGACAAAATTAAATGCCACACCTATATTTTCTGTTAGCAATTGATGTTACTGAAGTAGAAAATAACAATGTGATATATCAATTGTACTCAGTATGAGTTGATTTTGCTAACTTTTTTTGTGGGAATTTACTCAAGAGTCTTTGCTAGGGAATATTTTAATTGATATAGGAAGCATCAATTAAAAAAAAGTGCTATAAGTGGCACAATAATTAAAAGAAAGAATGAGAAAGGTAGGACAAGTTTCTGGATGGTCAATGATATCAGTAATGTGTCAAGAACAGAAGTTACAGTGAGAAAGAGTGAATCCATCAAAGAAACTAGTAAGTCTAATAAGGAGCCGAGTAAAAATAAAGGAAAGACTCTTTTCTGACACTTATGAAAAACAAGTTCAAGTGGTAAAGACACAGGATTACAGGAAGAAAAGCCAATATGTTAGATGAGAAATTGGAACAAGAAACATGTTTGAGTACAGTGATCATAAAGAACAGATAAGAAATTTTTTCTTCCTAGCTGTAGCCTTCACCACAGCTTACATTTCTATAATGCTAATAGTATATCTCAAAAATGTAGTCTGCTAAAGGAACAAAAGTATGGAGGGTTAGTATTTTTAATTGTCCATCTATAAAAACTCCATGTTCTCATTTCCTTTTACTTCCAATAGAATTAGCTCTCTCACCTACTCACCTTGATAAGTATCTCTAAAGATCTCCCTTTTCTCAGGCTTCTTCATATCTTGAAGCCATGATTTCCCTCCTTACTCCAGGTGGGAGATAAAAACAAGTTTGAAGATATGAAATCCTGATTTTTAGGTAAGGAAACAGAATATTGTCTTTGCTTTTGAAATCCAGAAATATATCAGTATTGAGTTCAAGCTCCTAGGCCTGTAAGGGGAAGAGAGGAAGAGATTGAAAAGATAAAATAGGAAAACCCATAGAGCATGTATGTCCTCTGAGATTTTCAGATTCTGATTCTAGAAGGGAGATAGTTCAGGAAGGCTTAACCATAAGAATGAATCCTTACCTAGTGAGATAGATCCCCATAATTCTCTAGCACCACATCCTTGTTAAGTTACCTTTGGACAGGCTCCAGAAATCCACATTCCTTCCTGGGGGAAAACACAGCCACATCCTCAAAGGTCCCCAATTCCTGAAATAACACATTCCTGTTACCTCAAGGATCCTATCAATACAAAATTTTGGACCATAAAGGAATGCACACACACACACACACACACACACACACACACACACACACACACAC
>JAJPUD010007489.1:32517-72798 GCA_023553655.1 Myrmecobius fasciatus | reverse complement strand
CACACACACACACACACACACACACACACACACACACACACACACACACATACACACACACACACACAAATCTGTAGGAGGGCTTTGTGGCTTGCATTTTCAAAAGAAATAACTGAAAAATCTATTAAATGAATTAATAAGATAGGAAACTAAAGGTTTAACTTCTTATGGAATCAACCTCTAGAAAGAAAGAAATAGTTGGTTATGGTAAATGCAAATACCTATAACAGCAATGAGGAAACAGGATGTCCTTGTGAACAATTAAGTTGTCAAAAGGGAAATCCTAAGACTGGACCTCTAATGTGATATTTTTGAAATATTGTTGATTCAAACCAAACCGGTAAAGTTCCATACTTGAACATGTAGATCAGAGCACGGTACAGAGATTTAAGATTAATCAGAATGGGATACAAACAATAAGTTACTTGTTCTCAGTAATTACTATTTTTACCCTTATCAATACACCTAGGTTTCAATTCACTGGTAATTTCTTCAGGTTTCTATCTCCCAATCTAGCCTATTAGCTTTCTACAGATTACCTGTACCTTGCTCCTCCCACAATAAAAATCCTTTATCCTTACCTCTCTCATGTTCTATGATAAGAGCATACCAACTTCTCAGATTACTTATAAGGGGACTTACCACGATGTCCTATAGTATAATTGATGCCATGGTGGGGGAAGGATGGAGAGAATTGAAGGATTATGGTAACAATAAAAAAAAAAAAAGATTACTATAGTTCTTGGCTTCCAAAGGTTCTTAGAATATTTAACTGTTCCTTGTGTCTAATTTCCTTCTCTTTGGTCTGGGCCTTGACACCTACTTTGTTTTAATTGCAATATGGCAATAGTTGACAAGAGTGGCTATTCACCTTACTAGCTCTTTAAGAATGATGATAAAAATGTTAGTTGCCATTTATATCTCTTTAAGGTTTGCAAAGTGCTCTTTGTACACATTAGATCCCTGATTTCCATAACAACTCTATGACGCAAGTGTTATTATCCCATTTTACACATGAGGAAACTGAGATTTTAAGAGGCTATATGACTTGCTGCTGGTCAGAAGGCTAGTAAGTGTAGGAGGCAGGACTTGAAGCAGGACTTCTCAATCCAAGTGCAGTTTTGGGGGAAATGACATCATGAAGGATTGACTTCTTATTCACATGTCATCTACAAAGGTATATTTAGTCTTCTAGAGAAGGCTTGGGAAAACCCATAATTACCTTCCTCAAATTCTAAGCTAAAGCACTTTCCTGTGGGCCTCATGACTCCCTCTACTCAGGTTTCAGCCTCCTACCATCCTTATCCTTCCTGGATAAGAGTCATGCTTGAACACTAATTAAAACTTCCCTTATTTGTACATTTTGGTTTCTTCAAGAAGGTTGTAGAGGTTGACCTTTCAGTTGACCAGTTTTTTAATTAAAGTCATTCCTCTTGCCTACTATATGCCATAAAAGTTCCTGTGGGCACCTCTATTCAAAAAGTCCTAAACCTTAGGGCTACAATAATTATTGGCAAGAGGAATCAAAAATCATGTGTTACTTTTAGTTCATCTTTCAATATCCTCTGAGGCATGTATTTTTATTGAAAGGTCTAATACAGCACCTGTGACAGAATTTTCCTCACAACCAAATGTATTTTATTTCTTTATATAATTATTCCCTTGAATTAATACTGATGTTGTCCTAATCTTCCTTTATGTGATTAACTTCATAGGCCTCTCTAAACCCTTCAGAACCTAAAATTTTTTGATCCCTTTCTACCCATTTTCCTGTTGACTGTATAATTCTACTGTACAATTTGTTGTTTTCAAAGAATCACTGAATATGAGAGTTGAATGGGACTTCCATCCTGGGCCATCTTGGTCTAGATGACTTGAAGTGACCAAAGATAAGTAATTATTCCTTTGTTTTTGTTGTATTACTTACTTGTTTCCTGAATTTTAGGTATTCCTATACTGAAATTTCAGTCCATGAATTTTGCTTCAATTTTGGATGACTCAGGTGCTGTTCTTCTTTGTGGCTTCTCACTATAGTATCTAATGTGGAGGATATAGATACATGGTCTTCTCTCTCCTATACATAGCATTTTCAGTTTAAAGCTATTTCCTTTACATTTACAGGACACCTGACGCATTCTTATCAGCCTTTTTAGAATGTAGTTTGTCTTTGCCAAGTATCTGCCAATCCTATATTTTAAACCAGATTTTTCAAATTAGCATCCTGGCCTCCACTTCTGGGAATCAGATTAAAATGTAATTGGGAAATATTTGGCAAAATAAATAAAATACAAAATACATGTTAATTTGTGTTTTTTTAAGTTAACAGGCAGCGAACAGGGGTTTGTTTATGTTTGAGTTTGATACTACTGGTGTAAACCATAATGCAAAAATCAAAAACCCTTTCTCAAATACCACCTTCTTAGCTATCTTTCACTTCCCAAATTAATTTTTTTCTTGTGTATTCTTTGCAAAATCTGCAACTCAGTCTTCAGATTTTTATCTGACTGTATCCATCTGCAATACACTTTGGCTCCCTTCTAATATTATTTATGACTATGTGAACTGCTAGAAGTGAGTTGTTATTATGAATTTTGATAAGTTTTAGGAAATTCTCTGATACAAGTTTGATATATATTACAGGAAGACAACAATTTGTATACCAACCATTCTTGAAGATTTTCGAAGTCAAAGTTTTTAATTTGTCTCCAGTTTGCACAAACTTTAGAGTTTTGTGTAATTCTAAATAGAATCATGACATTCATTAACAATGTAAAAGAGGTCAAAGAAAATTCAATGGCAATGAACCAAAGGAAGATAAATTGACAGTAGTCAATTGTCTTGTAATCAAGCCTTCATGATCAGATCCAATCTATGTGAGTTTCAGAGTCCATAATTCCATCTAGTTGATTAGGGAACTTTTCAATTTGTTCAGGCATGTTCTTGATTAATCATTCCCTTAATAGATAAGAAACTTTTCTTTAGAAATATGAAAACAATAGGAATATGAAGATCTAGATAATATAGGGTACTCATGAATTTGGGTTTTTTTTTTACCTTTTTCTGAATAGAAAAATTTGACTATATTAAAGACAATTAACCAATCTTCCATCTTTGACGTTTTCCTGCCTTCTTTCTTCCTATTCTTCCCTCTTGCACTCAGATTTGACCTAGCTATAGCTAATTCATTTTTCTTTGTTCATGTGGTAGGAGTCTGATGCAGGAAGAAAAATGAATTCTAGTTAATTCCTTCAGAAATAAACGTTAAAATTGATTTTCCCTGACAATTGCTCATACTTCTAAAAATTGTTCTTTTAGCATAAATATTACAAAGATAGAAGATATATCAATGAAAATCTGGAACCACTGCTGGAAAAGTGATTCTAAGATCAGGCTGTGCTAATTTTTGAATAGTGTTTGTATCTCTAGATGAATAACACATTATTTAAATTATGTTAAGCATTTATTCTTTCAAAGTTATATAGCTCTGGGGTGCCATGAACTTTTCACATATATCACTTTATATTTTGATATATGTTTGCCTCACATTCTAGGTAAAACATTAGAAATTTTTGTCAAAAAAGAAGGAAAAAAATGGGACATTACTTTGATAATATAAGTATTGGTTTTTCTTCACATATGGAAAATTTGGTTGCATAATGACAAACAATGAATTTATAGTTTTTACTGTCAGTCAATAAGCATTTATTAAGCACCAACTATGTGCCAGACACTGTGCTAAGCTTCGGGATACAAAGAAAAGCAAAAGAGAATCCCTGCCCTCAAGAGACTGACAGTCTAATAAGGGAGATAACATGCAAACAATTGTGTAGAAATAAGCTATATACAAAATAAATAAGAAATAATCGACTGAGGGAAAGTAGTAGAAATTAAGAGAGATTAGAAAAGGTTTCCTGTAGAAGGTGAGGTTTTAGTTGGGACTTGAAGGAAACCAAGGAAGTCAGGAGGTGGAGATGAGGAGGGAGAGTATTTCAGATATGGGAGATGACCAGTGAAAATGCCTCTGGTAGGAGTGTTTTGTTTGTGGACCAGCAAGGAGACCCATTGTCACTGCACTCAAAAAGATATGGGGAAGGAGAAGGAGTAAGGAGACTGGAAAGTGGGGGAAGGTTAGATTATAAAGGGATTCAATTACCAGAAGATTTTATATTTGATCCTGAAGATGACAGAGAGTCACTGGAGTCTATTGAGTGGGACAGTAATGTGGTCATATGGCATTCTAGATTGGTGATAGTGAAAAAATTTAGATATTTATGTGTGTGTGTGTGTGTATATGTATGTATTGCACATATACACATATTCACAACTGTGTAAATGGTGAATAAAAATACTATTCTTCTGTGTTCTCAGATAATAAAATGGAAAATTCATCTCTAACAACTAAGAGATCATCTTAGTTTATATATATGAATAGGCAGATAATAATTATATGTAACATTTACACAGTACTTACATTTATAATTATAGTCTCATTTTATCTGTATGACAATTCTGGGAGACAGGTGCTTATTATTTTCATTAAGAGATTATTATCTTGGGGTAGCTAGATGGCGCAGTGGGTAGAGCACCAGCCCTGAAGTCAGGAGGACCTGAGTTCAAATCTGGTCTCAGACATTTAACATTCCCTAGCTGTATGACCCTGGGCAAGTCACTTCACCCCAATTGCCTCAGCAAAAAAAAAAAAAAAAAAAGAGAGAGATATTATCTTCACTTTGCAGATGGGGAAACTGAGACAAATAGGTGGAGTGATTTTGCACAGATTCACATTGCCAGTAAATATCTGAAACAGAATTGAAACTCAGTTCCAGGCTCCAGGCTCAGCACTCTTATCTACTGTGCCACCTAAGTGATTTATAGAAATTTAAATAAAAATATGTGAGATTTGAACCAAATATATTTTTTTCTTTGTAATTGGCTCAGATGGAAAGAGCAAGGAAAAATCCCAAAGGTTAGAGTCTATTTTCCTAGGTAGCCATTAACCTTTTTTCTTAATTGCTCATTCTTTCTAACATTTTGCCAAAAAACTGAAGATGCACCAAATTTTACTTTTACTTCATATAAGACAATTTATATAAGTCTATGTTAATGTAACTTAGCATAATGAGTTTGAATTAATTTATTCAGTTTCCTTTTTTATTATTTTATAGTGCTTTTTCATTCATTTTTAGATTATTCATCTATAAAATGTGGAGTTATACTAGATGTCCTCTGAGGTTGCTGCTAACTCTAGATCTGTGACCTTGAAATCTTTGGAACCTCTCTCACCCTTTCTCAGTAAACACAGAATTCATACAATTTCAGAATATTTCTTATTATCTGTATGAAGATGCCAGTCTGAATCATATCCCCAGTCCTAATTTCTCCAACTTTCTCCAACTTAGTATATTCAGTGGCTTAAAGGCTATCACTTTTTAGAAACTTCCCAACATGTGAAATTTCATGGGTCATTATCTCCCCAATATATTGCCACTCATTCCAAATTCCCCCATATCACAAATTTCATCACCATATCCTAATTTTATTAGAAGTGAAAAGTAATTCTAGGTGACACTTAAGGACAGAGGCCAGATGGTTCTCTTCAGTTCATATACTTTCTAGTTGAAGAGCAATTTCAAATTTAACTCAACAAACATTGTGCACCTTCTGTGTACAGAGCATAGTGCAAAATACTAAGAGAGATATCAAACTTGTATGTACTAAGATGCAATACCTGCCTTCATGGAATTTAAGGATAAGATAAAAATACAGCAGTGCTGTAAAGCACAGGGGTTTTTAAACAGGGATTTTCACACAAAGATTAAGCCAGCAGTGGATACTGAAATCTGCACAACCAACAATTTAATCATTAAATTAAAAAAAAAAAAAACATTTGCCAATTTTTTCTATAAAAATGTTGGAAATTGAATGAGAAGCACTAAGCTATTGCCTTCAAAAAGTTTACAGTAGAGTTTTACTACATGTTTACAGTAGAGTTTTACTACAAAGTTGTCCTTTCCTAATACAAATAACTTTACAAAAGCACTTAGCTGTATGACTTCTCAGTGTGACTATTAAGCTATTTTCTTATCTCTCCCCTTTTACAGATAAACTGCTGGAAGAGCTATCCTTATTTATTGCCTCCAACTTTTCTCAATCTTATGTAATGTTATTTCTGATCACATGTCAAAACTAAAACAACACTCTCCAAGATTATCTGAAAGTTCTTAATTATTAAATCTGATGGCCTTTTAAAGTCCTCAAGTTTCTTTTTTAAACCTTTTCTGTGTTTGATAATGAGTCTCTGCATGGATATTCTCCTCTCCCTGGGTTTTTGTGGTATTGCTGTTTCTTGCTCCTTCTCACTCTTTAGCTAGATCATCATCATCCATGTCCAATCTATTATGTATGGTCGCTCTCTTTTGATATCATTGGCTCTCAAGAATTCAATTATTGTCTCCATGTGGATATATGCCTTCCCAATCTATATATTCAGTTCTAGCCTTTTTTTAATTCTAGTCTCACATTGCCAACATTCACTTAGAAATGGATTCCTATGGACATCTCAAGTTTAACATACCCAAAACAAAACTCATTTCCCCTCCTCAAACTAACTTCTCTTCCTAACTTTCCTGTTTCCACCGAGCTCATCAACACTCTTCCAATTACTCAGATTCACAACCTCAGAGTCATTCTCAACATTTGTCCCTGAGTCTAAGCTGTTGCCAAGACTTCTCAGTTATATCTCTGACATGAATCTTCTCTTTACTTACATCCTAACTTCATTGGTTGCAGTCTGTATCATATATCTATTATTTGTTACAATAGTCTTTTTTTAATAGGTCTTCTTGCCTCTAACCTCTCTTTAGTCTTCATTTTATCCTCCACAAAGCTACTAAATAGATATTGCCAAAGCACAGGTTGACTGTGTTGCTCCTTAGGTCAAGAAGTGTCATTGGCTGAATCTTGCCTCTAGAATAAAATACAAATGCCTTTGGTATTTAAATCTTTTCACAATCTAATTCTAGCTACCCCTTTAAGATTAATTGACCCACTAGTTGTGGTCCACACATAAAATTTCATCTCTTGTTTCCATGTCTTTATAGAGGTTACCCCCTTATCCCCACCCACAGCTTGAAATATATTCCTTTCTCCCCTCTACCTTGACAGCTCCCTTTTCTTAGGCTTCTCAACATCCAGGACCCAGAATTCTTCCCCTTATTCCAGTTAAGAGATGACATCAAGTTTGGAGACTAGAAATCCTTTTCATGGAGCAGAAAATGGAATGGAATGTGGCCAATTAAAGTTCGTGCTGGGAAAGCAGCATTCTCTTAGAGTGTTTCCAATGTCCTAGGCCAGCAGGCAGTAGAGAGGAAGAGTTAAGAAAAGCCCCATTTATAACAAAAAGAGATCCAAGAGAGAAATAAAGTTCCTAGATGTCAAAAAAAAAAAAAAAACATTTGTGGCAGCTCTTTTTATTCTACTAATGAACTCACCTCAAACTTATTTCCCTCAATTGGGAATGGCTGAATGGAATATGAATATAAGAAAATGAATATAATGAAACATTATTGCACATTGAAGAAATGACAAAAGGTTTCTTTTTATTTATTTATTTATTAATACTTTTTATTTGCAAAACATATGTATGGGTAATTCCTAAACATTAACCCTTACAAAGCTTTCTGTTACAAATTTTTCCCCCCTACTCCCCACCCCTCCTCTAGATGGCAGGATATCCACTACATGATAATTATGTTAGAATACTTAAGAAATCGAATATATGTATAGTTATTGCCACATATCATTTTTTGTGCAGGAGAAATCGTATCTACAAGAAATAATAATCCAATAAAGGAAATACAATGCAAGCAAACCTCAATAGAGAACATGAAAATCTTATGTTGTGGTCCACATTTCACATCCCTCTCTCTGGGTGTATATGGCTTTCTTCACTGAACAACTGGAATTGGTTTGAAGCATTTCATTGTTGAAGAGAGTCATGTCCCTTAGAACTGATCCTCATATAGTATTGTTGTTGCCGTGAATAATGATCTCCTGGTTCTGCTCATTTCACTCAGCATCAGTAATGACAAAAGGTTTCAAAGAAAAAAGAGGAAGACTTGTATGAACTAATGCAGAGTGAAGCAACAACAGAAGAACAATTTATACAATGACTAAAATACTATAAAGGAAAATGGGCTTAAGAATTTTGATCAATAAAATGGCCAATCATAACACAGGTGATTGATGATGAATCATGCTTTCCCGTCTCTTTGCAGAAATGGGAAAGACTATACGTAATAGAATGAGACATGCATTTTCATATACAACCAATGTGTGAAATTCTTTCACTTAATTTAATTGTCACAAGAAAATTTTAATGGAGGGCGGGGAAAATAAAAATAGAGTAGAAGAGTAGTGACAATGATGAAAAAAGAAAAAAACCAATGAAATATTTAAAAAATACACAGAAGATAATGGAAAGAAGTTCAAAATGGAACACAGAGAAGCAGGGCAGTATTTGATACTATCATGTTAAATTTAACATATATATTAGTAGAGACTGATGATTTCACATATGATCTTTTTCTATTCTTTGTTTATGGAAATGTTCATTGTTTATGTCTGTCAAGGTCATGTAATTAAAAAAAAATTTAAAAATCACAAGGTCAAAAAATGCTCTAGCCAGCCAATAGGATAGGAAAGTAAAGAGAAATTCAGTAATTCTTGATGGGATTCCTGAATATGTTCCTAGAAGAAAGATAGATCAGGAAGTATTATCATCAGTTCTTTTTTACCCAGAGAGATCAAGTTTCCAAAATTCTCTGGCATCATGTCCCTGTAGAGTTCTTGTTGAACAGGTTCAAGAAGTCTCCACTCTTCATGTGAGACACACAGCCACATTTTCAAAGGTTGCCAACTCCTAAAACCACACATCATTGCTGCTTCAGAAATAAACTCAGTATAGAAGTGAGGCATCAGGATGGGAAAGTGATTATGTGATCTGCCTTAATATATACAACAACACAAACACCTTCCAAGAATCAGAGAGCCACAGATCAGGGCTGGACTTCAAAAGTCACCTGATCAAATCTAGAGCTGAACCTGAATCCTCTTTACCCTAGTGGTCATTTAACCTTTACTTAGAGGGAAACCAATACTTCCTATTCAGTCCTAGAAAGACTTTTTGGAGTCAGGTTGGGAAGTTGTAGACCCCTCCCCCCAACCCTACCCTCTTACTTTGTTGGCCTCCCTAATTGAAGTAGGAGGAAAACTCTGTACTCTGTGCTTTTGACACAAAGCTGTAAGAGACAAATTTATTAATTATCTAAACCCAAGGATTTTTGCTGAGAGGGAGAAGGGAAACCAAAAAGTGGCATTTTCTCTTTGTTGACATTCTTTCATTCTTACAGCTTTATAGTAATCATGAAACAAGGTAAAATTCCAGTCAAGATTAAAACTAGAATATAAGGATAACAACTATTCTAGGAATTACAATGATGCAAGAAAATTCCAAAGGATTCATGATGAAAAATGCTATCCTTCTCCAGAGAAATAATTGATGGCATTTGAATGCAGATTGAAGCATATTATTTTTAACTTTTTTTCTTTTAGTTCAAGTTTTCTTCCAGAAAATGACTAATATAGAAATACATTTTACATGATTGCATATGTATAACACTCTGAGTGAGAGGCACTATACTTTAATACATAAAGCCCTAGACCCACAAAGATTTGGATCCTGGTCCTGCCTCTGCCACATAAAGATAAGGGAGGTCATTGGCTTCTCTCATTGTCACAAGAAATGCTTTAGGTCTGTAACTTTTACACCTGCATTTGCACAGGAGGTTTTCTCACTTGGAGTTCCCTAAGGTAGTGAAATCATGAGTCTGGTCAAGAGACTTCCACCACCTTCCAGCATAAACTAGTTCCACTCTCTCCTCTTAAGTTCTCTCTAATACAACTACCGTCCTCACATGTTCTCCCTCCTTGCAAAGAACCTCAACCTACACTTTAGGTCAAGGCCGACCTTTCACTAGAGAAGCCTGAACTCTCTCCTATTCCAAGCCTGGAATCTCCTCTCTCTTCACTCCCAGTCTCCTTTGTTCCAGTCTCTATGAAAGAGGAGCCCCTTCCTCTTGCCAAGATCAGCCCTCAGTTCCTAAGCTTGAATCCATTCCCTTCTCATCTCCTTTGGGAGCTTCTGCCTTTGGTCATTCCTTCTCTGGCCCGTTCAGTCTCTTCCTATCTGCTGGCTCCTTCACTGCAGCCCACTAACATGACCGTTTCCCCAATCTTTAAAATTCATCATGTGACCTGCTTTTCCCTCAAGCTGTCATTCTATGTCCCTTCTCCTTTTCACAGCCAAACCTATAGAAATTGTTATCTACACTCACTGCTTCCCCTTCCCCTCTCACCTACTTCTTGATGCTTTTCATTATGGCTTGCAATCCCAGCGTATCACTAAAACTCTTCTCTCCAATTACCAATGATTTCTTTAATGCTAAATCCAATAGTCTTTTCAGTTTGGAAATTCACACTCTTGACAATTACCTCCATATGTAATTCTCTTATTTTCAACAAAAGACTACTGAAGGTATAATACCAAGTGCTTCTCCTAAATACTCTCTCCTCCTTTGCCTTTTACACCACTGCTCTCTCTTGGTCCTCCATTCTATCCAACCAGATATATTATTATACTATATATTGACTATAATATTCACTTCCTTGGCACTTGAGAGCCAGTCATGGGCACACTTCTCTTTTGTCTCCTTATCTTCTCTCTCCCACTTGATGATCTCATCAGTTCTCATGAACTCTCTACAAAGATGATTCCCAAATCTATAGCCAGCCCTGAACTCCATCCCACATTAATGCAGTTGCATGCTAAACCTTTCCACCCTGAGATATTAGTATCTCAAATTTAACTTGTCTGAAATGATACTTGTGACATTCAATCAGCTGCTGGGTCTTGACAATTCTATCTCCATGACTTCTTTTGTATATCTCCCCTTCTCTAAAAACACAAGGCCAGGATACAAGTTCTGGCCCTCATCCAGGAGTCTTCCTGCTTAAAAACTATGAGAGGCTTCATACACTCAATAAGACAGAGTATAAACTTTTCAATTTGGGAATTCACACTCCTCACAGTTACCTCCATGTAACCTTTACAGGCTACTTCATAATTCCCTTATTTCCTGCAAAATGATTCAAAGTAATTTTTTCCACAAATTCAACCTGCCATCCTCACACCTTCCTACAAGCTGCTTCTCATGCCTAGGAAGTACTTTCCTCTCACTGCAGCTCTTCAAAATGATTACTTCCCTCCAAAGCTTAGCTTAGAATCATTCATAGATTCTTCAAGTGTTAGGGCTCTCTCCCTCTCCAGATTACCTTTAATTTATTTATTGTCTTACTTGCCATATGCCTGAGACAATATAAATTCCTCTCAGGCAGGGATTTCTTAATTTTTATCTCTATGTCTTTGGCACTTAGGCACAGTATTTTGCATATATGTGCATTAAACAAATGTTTGTTGAAGTGAATGAATATACTGCTTTCAAAAGCAAGAAAGGAAGAAAACAATTAAAGAGATGAACAGTAAAAGAGAACATCATCTCTCCTTATAGTGAATTAAGTTAATAAACATTTATTAAGTACCTACTATGCACTCAATAAGCAACAGGCTCCATTAGAATGCAAAGAAAGGCAAAAAAGGCCCTATTCTCAAGAAGTACACAATCTAATGGGGAGACTGCATGCAAACCACTATGTACAAAAAAGATAACACAAAGGGAAAGCATAGGTATTAAGGGAGATCATTAAAGGTTTCTTATTGAAGATGGGATTTTAGCTGAGACTTGGAAGGAAGCCAGGGAAGCTGAGAGGCAGAGCTGGGGAAAGAAAGCCACAAGCAAAATACCTGGAGTTCAAAGATGTAGTATCTTGTTTGTGGATAAGCCAGGTTTAGTGTTACTGGATAGTACATATGGGGAATATAGTATAAGAAAATTAGAGGTAGAGATTAAAGGTAGAAGGAGGCTAGCTTTTGAAAGGCTTTGAATATAGATTTTTGCATCTGATCCTAGAAGTTGCACAGAATGATATAGCTTATTGAGGAGTGATGTAGCTGGATCGATACTTTAGAAAAAACACTTTTAATGATTGAATTGAAGATGGACTGGCATGGGGAGAGACCTGGGACAGATAAACCTACCAGGAGACTAATGCAATAATCTAAACAAGAGGTGATGAAGGCCTTTACCAGGGTGGTTGGCAATATGAGAGGGGAGAAGTAGTATTTGAGAGATATTGCAGAGGTAAAATCAACAGATCCTGAAAATAGATTGGATACAGAGAAATGAGAGACAATGAGAAGTTGAGGATGATATTAGTTTCCAAGTTTAAAGAGAAAGGGAAAGTGAGAGAGAGTAAAGAATAGAGGACAACTGAGAAGCTTCTAAATTAAATAATGAATCTGAAGATAAAATTGAATTCATTATAGCAGCAGATGAAAGATAAACCCAAAGTCATCCACATCTAGACATTGTCATAATAATTAAGAAATACCAATTTAAAAAACAGCATTTCCAATTAAGTACAGATTCCAACCACTATGTGTACTATAGGATAAAATATTTATTACTATAAAGTAGAGCAGAAAGTTTATTTCTATACAGCTCCATATTGTGCTATTTTTAAGTGGAACTACCTATTTGAGTCATATTCAGCATGCCAACTATGGCTTTAGACTTCTTTCTGCCACCATCCCCATTTCTTATTTGTGACTCAGATTTTAGATTCTTATGCACTATACTCTGTATGTGTGATGTTCATCTTATTTTATATGTTGTTGTATCCCAGTCATATGTGTGAAAGTAGTGGTAAGAAGTAAAGGATTTCTGGACTGAAAGAAAATTTAGCATTGTATTTGAAGAAGAACTCAAATTCAAGTCAAAGCTTTTCTACTACCAGCTACATGATCAAGGATTGTTTATCTTCTTGAAAACTCAGTTTCTACAATTAAAAAAAGTAATAAAAATAGCTGCACTGCTTATTTCACAGGCATTAAAAGTTTACAAAAGGAAAAAAGTTCACACAGGGAAATCCTTTGTAAACTATAAATCATGAAATTTAAATTTTTTATAATAAAAATCTGGGGTTTCAGTGATTTGGTAGCACTAGGGGAATATGTGATGAGCCAACAAAGGAAGTCATCAATTGTAAGGAGGAGATGAGATACAGAGGAGTGAGTACAATGCTGAAGATCATGGAAATGGAACAGAACCTTTTTATGATGAAGTTCAATCTCAAATGAAGGGTAGCAGATAGAGCAGGCACTGATTTCTGAACTGCCTCTACAGACCCTGTGAAGATTTGTGTCTTAATGCACAGATGGGGACCTGAGCATGATTAAATTCACAATAAATTGAGAATAGACTAGGAAAGACATCATTCAGTCAAAGCTTCAGAATAGAGAATTATCTGTAAGGTTAAAGAGAGAAGAGCATTTTCTCTTGGAAAGCAGAAAATAACATGGAAAGATAGATGCTGACCAACAACTAATTATATTAGCTACAATAGCCTCTGAGGTAAATTTTCATCTTTATGTTATGCCCAGATTTGTTTTATGATTGTTTTAGAAATAAATGATCCCCAAATGAGATAATATTTGTAAAGCACTTAGCACCGTGACTGGCATTAAGTAGGTTCTTTATAAATACTTATTCCCTCTGGTTCTTTATATTTCATTCTGTGTTGTTACATACAAGTCTTCTGGGATTTCTCTTGAATAAAAGGAAAAGTGCATTAAAAAAAAATAAAAATAAAAATAAAAATAAAAGAAATAAATGATCCCTATCTTTCCTATTATTATCACTTTTCCTACTCATAACAAACAGAATCCTTATAGTCATCTATATAAATGTAGCTATGCATTTATAGAGGTATAATCATATGATTATATGTGTATGTTTATATGATTATATATGATTATAGGTGATCTGGAAGGAAGGAAAGAAGGGAGGGAAGAAGGGAAGAATAGAGGGAGGAAGGAAGAAAGGCAGGAAGGAAGGGAAGGAACAGAAGAAGGGAGGGAGGAAGGAAAGGAAAGAAGAGAGGAAAGAAGGGAAGAAGAGAAGGAAGGAGGAAGGAAGATGTAAAGAAGGAAGGAAGGGAAGAAACGGAAGAAAGAAGGAAGGAAGGAAAAAAGGGAGGGAGCCAAGGAAAGAGGAAGAAAGAAAGGAAAAGGAAGGGAGGAATGAAAAGAGGGAAGGAAAGGACGGAAAGGAAGAAGGGAGGGAAGAAGGGAAGGAAGAAGCCCCCAACTACAAGCTTCATTCTTTGGAATTCCCACTCCCGATCACTTTGACAGCCAAGCTCACCTTCCCTCCTTCACCTGCCACCTTCCCTCCCCAAGTCTTGGATCTGCACCTCCCAGAAGCACTTTTCATGAACAGAGCTGAATGAAGCCCGGCAGGTTCTTAAGCTTCTGACGGTGACCTTGACAATGACACTGACAGTTCCGATGGCCCTCCAATCTCCTCATCTCACAAAAGGGGAAACTAGGGCATGGAAGCGAAGAGAAGCAAACCCGAAAGTCGTACGGGAAGTCCGTTATTCGGCTGGGAGCCCTAGTCCAGGACCCATCTAAAAGCCGCTGCAGAAGAAGAGGCTGAGAACCTCAGGAACTAGAGGCGGGGCCAGGAAGTAGAAGTGGGGGCGCCGGATCAATTCCCCACAAATCACACCCCCACCGGAAGTCGCGTCCCGTGCGTCCTAAGAGTTGAGCGGGGCAGGGGGGAAGGCCTGCTATTCTCAGTCGGCTCGGAGCAAGGTCTCCAACACGGAATCTAGGCTGTTTAAGGACCAAAGACCCATCCAGCCTCACACAATGACGCGACTCCTGAGTTCCGGCCTCATGTCAGGAAGTGTTCTCTCTCTTCCGCCCCCGGAACACTTCCGGAGACACTCTGGGAATCCGGGAGGATTCGGCGCTTCTGTAACCCGTCTCATGGTCTGAAGGGCACTAGGAGCGAACGGACCCTCCAAAGTAGGAAAATAAAGTGGAGCTGGGGGAAACAGGGCGTCTGAGGGGACTAGACAAGAAGAAGGGGAGGGAAGAGGAGGGAAAAGAGAAAAGGGGCAGAGCAACGAGACGAAAAGGGAGGAGAGAGAATAAGGGAGAAAGAAGAGAGAAGGGGGCGAGAGGACAGAAGAAAAGAGAGAATAAGGGAGAAAGAAGAGAGATAAAATGAGGGGAGATAAGAGGATAGAGAAAAGGGGAAGAGGAGATAGGACAGGAGAGAAAAAGAGAAGAGAAGATAGGACAGGAGACAGAAAAAGAGGAGAGGAAATAGGACAGGAGAGAGAAAAGGAGGAGAGGAAATAGGAGAGCAAGGGAGGAGAAGAAATAGGACAGGAGAGAAAAAGAGAGGAGAAGACAGAACAGGAGAGAGAAAAAGAGGAGAGGAGAAAGGAAGGAGATGAAAAAGGACAGGAGAGAGAAAGGGAGGAGAAGAAATAGGACAGGAGAGAGAAAGAGAGGAGAGGAAATAGGATAGGAGAGAGAAAGGAAGGAGATAGGACAGGAGAAAGAAAGGGAGGAGAAGATAGGGCAGGAGAGAGAAAGAGAGGAGAGCAAATAGGATAGGAGAGAGAAAGGAAGGAGATAGGACAGGAGAAAGAAAGGGAGGAGAAGATAGGGCAGGAGAGAGAAAGAGAGGAGAGGAAATAGGATAGGAGAGAGAAAGGAAGGAGATAGGACAGGAGAGAGAAAGGGAGGAGAAGATAGGGCAGGAGAGAGAAAAGGAGGAGAGGAAATAAGAGAGAGAAAGGGAGAAGAGGAAATAGGACAGGAGAGAGAAAGAAAGGGAGAAGATAAGACAAGAGAGAGAAAGGGAGGAGGGGAAATAGGACAGGGGAGAGAAAGGGAGGCGGAGATAGCACAAGAAAGGGAGGAGAGGAAATAGGATAAGAGAAAGAAAGGGAGGAGAGGAAATAGGACAGGAGGGAAAAAGGGAGGAGAGGAAATAGGACAAGAGAAAGAAAAAGATGAGAGAAAATAGGACAGGAGGGAGAAAAGGAGGAGAGGAAATAGTAGGAGATAGGACAGGAGAGAGAAAGGAAGGACAAGAGATAGGGTAGGAGAGAAAAAAGGAAGACAGGAGATAGGATAGAAGAGAAAGAAAGGGAGGAGAGGAGAGCTGAGAAAAAAAGGACAGGAGACAGGAGAAAGGAAATAGGAAAGAAAAGGGGAGAAGAGAATAGGAGAGAGAAGAGAATGAATGAAACTGACATTGGGAGAGGGGAAGTAGAGGGAAAAAAAGGGAAAAGGGAGGGAGAATGGGGAGAGAAAGGAGCAGAGGGGGAAGAGAAGTATAAAGAATGAGTACTGGAAAAAACCTGCTTCTCTTGTCTTTCTGCCCAAATTTCTTGGCTTGCCTTAATGATCATGTCACCATTTAAAAACTAGAGGACCTAACAAGGAAAGCTGATGTTCTGGACATTATTCTAACAAAGAGAGAAAATAGTTTGCTCAGGTAGATGTGTTGGAAACTTCGGGGAGGCAGTAACAATTCCACCTTAGAATTGATGAGAGAAGCCAAAATTGAACATAATCTGTTGGATGCTCTAGATTAGAGAAAGTGGATTTCAAAGGGTTTCAGAGAAAGGTTAGGCAGGATTCTATGAACTAAAATTCTACAAAGTCAGCCCAGGAACAATGAAAAGTTCTCAAGAATGAAATTCTGAAGACCCAAAGGAAAAGAATTCTGATATACAGGAAGAGGGAGGTGTGAAATCCCACTCCCATCCCCTCCCCTCCCCCAAGACAAAGCTATATTCTTGGAAAGGGTACAAAAATAACTACTTCTCCTTCTTTCCAAGGAAGAGCAGGAGGAAGTAATGATGCTGACGCAAGGTTTTGGGCGAAGATATATGAAGGCCTTTTTGAAAGGTTTCTTTGTTGCTGTACCTGTAACAGTAACTTTCTTAGATCAAGTGGCCTGTGTAGCAAGAGTGGAAGGAGCTTCGATGCAGCCTTCTTTGAATCCTGGGGGGAGCCATTCATCTGATGTAGTGCTTTTGAATCACTGGAAAGTTAGGAATTATGAAGTGCAACGTGGTGATATCGTGTCACTGGTATCACCCAAAAACCCAGAGCAGAAGATCATTAAAAGAGTGATTGCTCTTGAAGGAGACATTATTAAAACAATAGGGCATAAGAATAGGTATGTGAAAGTCCCACGCGGCCACATGTGGGTGGAAGGTGATCACCATGGACACAGTTTGGACAGTAATGCTTTTGGGCCAGTTTCCCTTGGACTTCTGCATGCCCATGCCACCCATATTCTGTGGCCTCCAGAGCGCTGGCAGCGTTTAGAATCTGTTCTCCCTCCAGAGCGTGCACCAGTCCAGATTCAAGAAAAGTGACCTCCTTGCATCTGCATGGCTTCTTTGATTTAGGAAGACAATACTAAAATAAATGGAAGGCAGGAAAGAAGGATTGTAAAAGGCAGGCCATGTGTTGGTTGAGGCTTCAAATGGAGTATTCATATATCCTATGGTTTTATGTTGAAGCAAAAGATTTTTTTTCCCAGATGAAACTATTGTATGTTACAGTATTTTGTCTGGAGTACTTGTACTACAGCATAAATGTCCTGACACCATAGTGCCAAAAAGAAAA
The DNA here is from genome assembly GCA_023553655.1 of Myrmecobius fasciatus. Taxonomy (NCBI): domain Eukaryota; kingdom Metazoa; phylum Chordata; class Mammalia; order Dasyuromorphia; family Myrmecobiidae; genus Myrmecobius; species Myrmecobius fasciatus. The sequence continues at coordinate 55,115 of JAJPUD010007489.1, read as the reverse complement.
TTAATGTGATTGTTTCAGGGCTTTTCCATATGTTATGTAGGATTGGTTGTTGGGTATACTTTTTAAAAAATTTGTTAGTTGTTGATTTTTTAAAATTTGAGTTTCAGCTGATGAAAGTTCCTGAACTGTTAAGCTTGACGAAAACATGTTCATCAAGTAAATAATTCATGCATGTTTCTGCTTGAATATGAAGAAATAGTGACACAGATGCAGTGTGATTTTAATTGCCAGCATTCACTGGTTAGAAAACAGTAAACTTTGATATAAAATGATTCACTTGTTTAAAAGGAAAAAGGGAGAAGTCAGTCCTAAAAAGACATGTTGATATATAGAGAACTCTCCAACAAAAATGTTTTTAAAAATCTAGAGTGCTGTGTTGCAAGTGGGAGAAATTTTGTTTGGAAATAAAGATGATGTTTTAAAAAGATAATTGAATAATTTTCTTTAAAAATATATATACACAAGAAAGAAGTAGTGGGTAATGAAGCAGGAATATAAAAGCTTAGTATAGTTGTGTTAAGTAGAGTCAGTAGTAGTAAAACTTAGGATGACCTAAAGGTCAAGTCAGAATCATTGGCTGTCTCTAGGACTTTATCCCTCCCTGCACCTTCTGTGGTGACAGGGCCAAGGCAAAGCTATGTAGCAGCAGGGACATAGTGCCTGAGGATAACTTAGGTAGACATGATTATTTGCGTTCCAGAATCAAAAGAAGATTAAATAAACTACGATGACTCCTGTTCATGTCCTTGGTGGGAGGAGGGGAAGGGGACATGTGGAGTATTTTATCCCTGAAAGGTAAGGAAAGCCCTTTCCTTCTTCCCATTTCTTTATATGCTGTGTGTCAATGCTTTGGGACCAAACACCCAAGTAGGAAATGGATCCATCCAAAAGGAAGAGACAGTAAGGACTATCCTCACTTTTATCAGAGGAAACTAAGGACATTTTCCTTTTACTTTTTACTCTGGGAACATTATGAAAGTGAAATGAACTGCTATGCTGTGTCTAAATCTATGAGTGCCAGAAGAAGATAACTGACAAGTCACTTACTTAAGAAGTTGGGAGGCTAGTACCAAAAGACAATAATTTCCATATTTTGGTATTGGGATTTTATTTCCTAGCCTGAGAACAAGGAGAAAAATTTTCATAACTACAAGTACTAGTGGTGATTGGAGAAATGGTTCAGGCTTTGAGGTTTGCTGAGTTTTTGAGTATCCTCTAGTATCCAGAAGGGAAATCTGTTAAAAGGTAGCTGTCCCAAAGCAGGATTGTAGATCATTTTCTCCTTAGGACAGATAACACCCTGCAAGGCTGAAAGGATCATTAAAACTTGCCTTTACAACTATGTTTGGATAAGTTAATAAAGAATTTTCTCTGTTCAGATAGTTATTTAAGGGTCCCCAGGCTTTTGTGGCATCCAGCATTTGAAGGATCAAATAGTCCATGAGCATTGGTCATCTGACCAACTCATACACATACTGATGAATTAGGATGTACACATCTTCCCCTTAAAATTCCAGGGGTATCTCTGAAGAGTCAGGATGATTCTTCTCTAATGCAATCAGATCAAACCCTCAATCCATTATATTCTCTCCACTGTTAACCACCAGTAATTAAAGTCCCAGTTTTATTTATGCAAATGATATTAACTTTTACAAACAGTATTTACATAGGAGGAATAGAACTAAAAAAAATCCCCCAGGCTACCTCAGATTCTGGGGAGAGTAGCTTCAAAGCAGTTTCTACAAAGCATTTGCTCCCCTAAGTTCACTTCCAAATTCTGTTTAGCTCCTGGATAAGTAGCTGTTTCAGGCTGGGGTAAGCAGGGGTTTTGCCACTGTCTCATCCTTTCTCAGTTTCTGGTAGCCCCAATAAGATCCTAGCTCCTTCAATCTGGAGCTTGCTTTTCTCTCCTTTCAAAATTCAGCAAATGACAGCATCATTCAGTATTTCAATTGAACACAGGAGAGAACAAAGTAAAGAACAGAAGCCATATTCATACCCATCTGTGGTGAAGATTAAGGCTCAAGGCCTCTTTCCCCACCTAAAAGCTGGTAACACAAGTATTACTCCAGCAGCCAGGGCAAAAAGAGGGAGTACCTTGGCCAATTAGTGCCTTGTGAATGTGTACTTGGTACTAGCAGTCAATTGATAATACTTGTTTTCAGTTTAGTGGCCAACTTGAAGGCTCTTCATAGGCCAGGAAATAATATGTGTGTATGACCAAGTCCATATTGCATCAGACTACATGCTTCACTGCTCAGAAACACTGGGCTATCTCAGTCCCCTGTTATATCAGAAATAGAATGGGGCCAACAGAGATAATGGAAAAGAGAGAAGCTAGAGTGAACTCTTCCACTTGAAGCCAGCTTGCCACTCTGAATAAAGGTATTGCAAATTATAGTCACACATTACCAAATTACTGATAAGACATTAACTTTTGGATATTCCATAAGCAACTTGAATTCTATATAAAATGGAACTGATTATCTTGCATCCAACCTATTCCAGTTCTAAACTTCACTATTTCTTTCACTTGTACCAATATCCTGCCAGTCATCCAAGTTTACACCTTCATTCTTTTTTTTTTATGTAAAGCTTTTTATTTACAAAACATATGAGTGATTTTTCAACATTGACCTTTGCAAAAACTTTTTTTTCCCAAGCTTTTCCCCTCCTTCCCCCCACCCCCCACCCCTAGATGACAGGTAATCTAATACATGCTAAATAGGATAAATTATATGACAAATACAATACATGTATACATATCTATACAGTTATCTTACTGCACAAGAAACATCAGATCTAGAAAGAGAAGAAGAAAAAACAACCTAAGAAGGAAAACAAAATGCATGGAAATATTCACAGAAAGCGTTAAAATGCTGTGTTGTGGTCCACACTCAGTTTCCACAGGCCTCTCTCTGGATGTATATGACTATCTTCATTGGCTGAACAACTGGTTTGAATCACATCATTGTTGAAAAGAACCATGTCCATCAAAATTGATCATCGTATAGTCTTGTTGCTGTGTATAATGTTCTCCTGGTTCTGCTGATTTCACTCAGCATCAGTTCATGCAAGTCTCTACAGTCCTCTCTGAAATCGTCCTGCTGGTCGTTTCTTATAGAACAATAATATTCCATGACATTCATATACCATAATTTATTCAGCCATTCTCCAATTGATGGGCATCCATTCAGTTTCCAGTTTCTAGCCACTACAAAAAGGGCTGCCACAAACATTCTTGCACATGTGGGTCCCTTTCCCTCCTCTAAGATCTCTTTGGGATATAGGCCCAGTAGAAACACTGCTGGATCAAAGGGTATGCACAGTTTGACAACTTTTTGAGCATAGCTCCAAATTGCTCTCCAGAATGGTTGGATCCGTTCACAGTTCCACCAACAATGTATTAGTGTCCCAGTTTTCCCACATCCCCTCCAACAGTTATTATCATTTCCTGTCATTTTAGCCAATCTGACAGGTCACACCTTCATTCTTCACCCATCTATTTAACAAGAACAGATAATTAATTAAAATTATCCAAAGATGATAAGTTTCTCTTCACTGGAGGTCTTCAAATGGAAGGTGACTTAAATCAGGATTCTATAGAGGGGCTTCCTGTTGAAGTACAAGTTAGATTAGATGGCTTCTGAGTTTTCTTTCAGCTCAAACATCCTCTCTTTTGGCAAACTTTTTATAAGACCACAGATTTCAACTCAGAAAGGGCCTTATAGATCTAGTTTAACTCTTAGTTTATTGTTGGGACTGAGACTAGTGAATTTGAATTAGTTCTCAAAAGTCAAATACGAGCAAATGGCAGTCAAGATTTAACTCCAGTCTTTGACTAAATCAGCACTCTTCCTATGGTACTAGTGTTAAATTCCCTACAGGTTCTTCAGTTCCTGTAACTCTTACTATCCACTATCAACTACTGGACAGTCTTGTTCTAACCTATTTTTTCCAAGAGATCTAATTATAATGACTCAATACACATACAGACCTTTCCCCTTAGTTTGTTTACCTAGATGCTACCAGGAATTTTTGTGTCCTTTTGTATCTAAGTTCTAATTAGTGTGAATAAGGAATCCCTCCTGAAGTGGTCACATTCAAATTTACACTGCATAATTCCACTGGGTAATAGATACTTTATGCAATTAGAACTTTAAATAATGCAAATTTGCAACCATCTCTGAGGATTCCTTTTTTGTATTAATTGAGATCTAGCTGTACTCTCTAGGGAATAGTTTCTTCATTATCCACTGACCACTTTTTGGATCTACCTTGCCTGAAGGAGTAAGTAATAAAGTACTAGTTTGGAAGAGAGGTACTTAGATGCCATTCCTTTATCAGCTACTTACTACCTATAGACCCTTTGATGTTACTTCCCTTCTTTGGGTCTCAGTTTCCTTATCTTTTAATAATAGCTTTTTATTTTTTCAAAATACATGCAAAAATAGTTTTCAACATTCACACTTGCAAAACCTTGTGTTCCAAATTTTTCTCTCTCCCTCCGTACTTTCCCCCTCCTCTGGATAGCAAATAATCCAACATAGGTTAAACATGTGCAATTCTTGTAAACATTTCCTTTTAAAGAGGTTGGATAGATGGTCACTTAAGGCCTTTTTCAATTTTACCATTCTATGGTACTAAGATTTTATCAAAGCTTCTCTTTTTCTGGCCATCTGTCAGTTGTTGGCATCCCTTTAATATGTCTTGGTCCCTCTACTTCTTTCTCTGGGTATTCACTTATTTAAGGAGCTAATTCACATGCAGGGTTAATCAGCAATGACTAAAAGTTAAAAAAATTAGTTTTTATTTAATTCATTTTATTTTATTAATATAATCTGAGGTTGAATTAATATAACTATAGTGCCTAGAATCAAGGAGTGATTTTCCCATACTATTCTGCACTGGTCAGACATCTGGAATATTGTATTCTCCAGTTCCAAGTACATCTGAAAAAGAATGACAAACAAATGTGTCTAGAAGAAAACCAAGAGAGCAAAGGGATTAGAAATCATTCTAACTGAGAATCTGCTAAGAATGTTTAACCTACAGAAGATAAGAGTTATAGTAAAAACTCTTCATATCTACATGGTTTGTGGTCCTCTAAGAGTTCACAATCTAACAAGAGACAAAAGGCAAGCAAATATTTACAAACAAGCTAGATACAGAATAAATAGGAAATAGTTTAAATGAGGACACAAGAATTAAGAGGAATTGGGAAAGGCTTCTTGTAGAAGATGAAGTATTAGTTGGGTCTTAAAGCTAGGGAAGGCAAGAAGTGGAGATAAAGACCAGGCATGAGAGATAAGCAGAGAAAATACCCAGAGCTGAGAGATGGAGTGTCGTTTGTGAAATAGCAAGGTCAGCATCACTTTGTGGTGCAAGTAAGGAATAAAAGACTGTTAAGGTAGAAGGGGGATAGGTTATAAAGGGGCAGCTACATGGTATAGTGAATAGACCTGCATTCATGAAGAATCATCTTTCTGAGTTCAAATCTGGTTTCAGACACTTGTGTGATCCTGAGCATGTCATTTAATCCAATATGCCTCAGTTTCTTCATCTGTAAAACAATTGGAGAAGGATATGGCAAACTACTTGAGTAACTTTAGCAGGAAAACCCCAAATAGGGTCACAAAGAGACATGACTGAAACAACCGAACAATGAAGGTTATAAAGAGTTTTAAATAGCAAACAGAGGAGTTTGTATTTGATCCTGCAGGTGATAGGGAGCCATTTAAGCTTATAGAGTAGGGGAGTAATATGGTTGGAATTGAGCTTTAGGAAAATCACTGACAGCTGCATGAAGGATAGATGGGAGAAGAGAGAGAGAGATATGAGGCAGCAGGCAATTGCAGTAGTCCAAGAATGAAATTATGAGAGCCTTCACCAAACTAGTAGCAGTATCAGAGGAGAGAAAGGTATATTTGAGAATTTTGGCAATAGATTGGATAGGGAGGATGAGAGAGAATGAAAAGTCAAGGCTGATTTCTAGGTTGTGAGCCTGAGGAACTAGAAAGATGGATTTTTCTCTCAATGAAAAATGAAAAGTAAGAAGTTATGAAGAAAAAATGGTAAGTTTGGTTTTGGAAAAGTTGGGTTTAGGATGTTTTCTGGATATCCAGATACCTGAAAGGCATTTGGAGGGAAAGTGGAACCATAGAAATGCTTATTTCCTTCCCTCCCCACACTTAATACATGAAATTTAAGATGATCCCAATACTTTTATATATTCTGGATACCTGCACATCACCAAAGATGACATCACCTTTCAGTTCATCAAGCATAAAAGGATCCTTTTGTTAAGTTCTGTAGTTAAGGTGAGGTTTTTCTTTCCAAATCATATTTTAAATTAGACATAAAGGTTGAGTTGGATTGCTCTCTAGTAAATAAGCATAGATAAATAACACCCATCAGTGTTAAAAGAATTTGTCAATTTAATATGATTACTGGTTATCACGTTAAGAGTCTTCTGAGATTCTCATGTGTTATTATTAAGACAATTTAAGGATTCACACCAGTTTTTAATAACTTAATAAACACATATTAATTACCTTTTTTGCTATGATACAGATGGCATAGAATTGAATAGAATAAAATACTGAATTAGAAAAATCATTGCAGTTAAAGAACTACTAACCAATTTTGGGATTTGGACTCTAGTACACAAAAATTCTGTTGTCCGATTAAGCACTGTATATACAAATTGAGTTAGGTATTTACTTCTTCAGTGTTGAATGAAGAATGATGGGCAAATAAAGAAATTACCTAATGTTTTATATACACATGGCTTTTATTCAGTATGAATTTTCTTATTCTGAATGAGGCTACAACTCTGAGTGAAGAGTTATTACATTCAATTCAACAAATATTAAGAACATACCAGGTACAGAACAATATGTCCAGAATTGAGGAAGAAATAGTTAAGATAAAAAACATTTCTTTTGATTTCAGAGAGGCCTGGAGACTTACATGAACTAATGCTAAGTGAAGTGAGTAGAAGCAGGAGATCATTATACATTGCAGCAGCAAGATTATACGATGATCAATTCTGATGGACACAGTTTTCAACAATGAGCTGATTCAGGCAAGTTCCAATGGTCTTGTGAGGGAGAGAGCCATTCACACCCAGAGAGAGGACTGTGGGGACTAAGTGTGAATCACAACATAGCATTTTCATTCTTTTTATTGTTGTTTGCTTGCATTTTATTTTCTTTCTCATTTTTTCCCTTTTTGATCTGATTTTTTTGGTGCAGTATTTGTGGAAATATGGATAGAAGAACTGCACATCTTTAACATATATTGAATTATTTGCCAGCTTGGGTGGGGAGTGAAGGGAAAGGAGGGGAAAAAATTTGGAACACAAAAGTTTTGCAAGGTTTGAAAATTATGCATGTATTTTGAAAATAAAAAACTTTAATTATTAAAAAAGAAAAAAGAGAAAGGTTTCCTTAGAATCTAGTAGGCTTGTTCCCAATATGAATTCCCTAATGTTGAATAAGTTTGGAGTACTAATGAAAATTTTCTCAGTTATTGCATTCATATGGTTTCTCCCCTATATGAATCCTCTGTAGTCGATTAAGCCAGGAACTCATACTGAAAGATTTCTCATACTAATTACATTCATATGATTTCTCTCCAGTATGAATTTTATGATTATGGCATGATATGACTTGGATCTGAAAGCTTCCTCCTATTTGTTACATTAGAAAGATTTTTCTCCAATATAAATTCTCTGATACTGAATTAGGGCAAAATTCTGACTGGAAGCGTTTCCATACTCATTACACTCAAATGGCCTTTCAGCACTATGAACCTCCAATGGTCACCAAGGTCTGATAATTTACTAAAAAGCATTATCACAATTATGACATTTAAAAGGCTTGTCTCCAGTGTGAGCTTTTCAATGTTGAATAAATACCAAATGACCTTTTAAATATCACAGTTGTGGTTCATACTGATGAAAAGCCATTTGAGTGTAATGAGTGTGGGAAAGCCTTCAGATGGAATTTTGCTTAAAAGTGTCAAAAATAAAAGTAATAAATATGTTGGACAAATAAAAGAAGGAATCTCAGAAGTATTTGATTTCCAAAAAGTATCAAAGGAATCAACCCAGTTACTGTGGACTAAGAAACTGAACAAGCAAACTTCCCCAAAATGCTAAAAATAAATAATGTACAGCAAAATGTGAAAATTCATAAAGTCCCAGCAAGGAAAAGCTTATAATTCAACTCCCCAAAGAATATGTGTCTACGTTAAATTTTGACACTCTTTCCCCAAAAAAACTGTCAATAGGAAAGTCATTCCTTATCAAAAATCATCAATTTGGATCTCATAAGATTGTTTACAAAACCCAGAAATAAAAATATGGAAGGTGAAAAAAAATTAAAACAAGGGCCCTGATCCCAGAATCAATTTTACAGCAAAATTAATCATTCCTATTTTGGTTCACTTATTTATTTATAGCAATCATTTTTAAAAATTGGGTTCCAAATTTTCTTTCCCTTTAGCTTCTTCCCCATTCAGTTAAAGGGAAGCAATATGATACTCATGTGAAATCATACAGAACACATTTCCTTATTAGCCATGTTGCAAAAGGAAAAAAAAAGCATAACCATTCTTTTTTGAAAACAAAATAAGGTTATTTAAAAATGTAGATCTTGAACAATTCTGGAAAAAAGCCTAACATTTTAGCAGCTTTCTGGAAAAATAGCAGAAAAAAACTAGAAGGACTTCCTTCCGGGGGTGGAGCCATGGTGGCGGAGATCAGACAGGATTCTCTGTAACCTCCTCTAACCTCCCCTCAAACCAACAAAATATGAAGCCTCTAGACTGATTCTGAAGCAAAAAAATCCACAATATCCGGAGAACAACACGATTCTAGAAGAAGATACTCTGGAAGAACCTCAAAACAGGTCTGTTTTAATGGGGCAGGGGGTGGCCTACTGAACCCAGACTGCAGCACAGGGAGACCGGGGCAGGGAGCTGGAGCAGGGAGCTGGAGCAGGAGTCAGAACAGGAGTGGGAGCGTTGTGCTTTTCACACACCTGGGAGTCTTCTGCAAGCCTCTTGGAACAATTTGTCCTGATTGTGGGCAGGTGGTTTGGAGGGTCTGCCTTTTGAGGGGGATAGATTGTGAACCACTGAACCCCCGATGAGCATCGTAACTAGCTGCCATTACACAGCACCTTAAAGCAATCAATCAAACAACAGGTCTGATAAGCACCAGAAATAATTCAATCAGCGGAGCTGCCCAGCCCCTGACATAATTCAATCAGCAGAACTGCCCAGTTCCTGAAATAACTCAATCAGCAGAACTGCCCCAGGGCAAATTAAAGCAGCTGTCCCACCTTTGCCCTAAACAGACCTCACACCTTTAAAAAAAATGAATAAAAAACCAAAAAGAGCTCTCACCATAGACAACTTTTATGGAGAGAGGGAAGAACAGACCTCAAATCCTGAGGCCCCTAAAGGTAAGGCAACTCCAGAAAAAGCCCCAAAGAGAGACATAAATTGGTCTCCATGTCACAAGGCTTTCTTTGAAGATTGCATAAAAAATCTTAAAAGAGAGTTAGAAGAAACATGGGGAAACGAAATGAGATCACTGCAAAATAAAATAGAAAAAATGGAAAAAGAATGCAATGAACAAAAAAATGTAATTGGTCAATTGCAAAAGGAACTAAAAACAGTAACTGAAGAAAATAAGACATTAAAAATTAGAATCGAACAATTGGAAATTAATGACTCATCAAGACTTCAAGAATCAGTTGAACAAAAACAAAAAAATGAAAAGATAGAGAAAAACATGAAATATCTCCTAGGAAAAACAACTGACCTGGAAAATAGATCTAGGAGAGACAATCTAAGGATTATAGGGCTTCCTGAAAGCCATGATGAAAAAAAGAACCTGGACACTATATTCCAGGAAATCATAAAAGAAAACTGCCCTGATATTTTACACCCAGAAGGCAAAATACTCCTTGAAACAATCCACCGATCACCTCCTGAAAGAAACCCAAAAATTAAGTCCCCCAGAAATATCGTGGCTAAATTCCAGAACTATCATACCAAGGAAAAGATATTACAAGAAGCCAGAAAGAAACAATTTAAATATCGGGGAGCTACAATTAGGATCACACAGGACCTAGCAGCTTCTACTTTGAAGGATCGAAGGGCCTGGAATCAGATATTCCAAAGGGCAAAGGAGCTTGGATTACAGCCGAGAATAAGTTACCCAGCTAGAATGAGCATTATCTTCCAGGGAAGAAGATGGTCTTTCAATGATATAGGAGAATTTCACCTATTTCTACTGAAAAGACCAGAACTGAACAAAAAATTTGATCTACAAACACAGAACACAAGAGAAACATAAAAAGGTAACAAGAAAAAATAACTCTTGAGAACTATATTTATGTTATAGATACTTATAGAATGAGGGTTGATTTTATGAATCGATTATTACATTATGATTATGATATGATTACTGTGATTTTCTGATTATTATCATATGATTACTGTGATTTTATGATTATTATTATATGTTTATTGTGATTTTATGAATCTTATGATATGATAAACTGAAAAAGAAATTAGAGGTAGAAAAGGGATAACACTGGAAGAAGAGGAAAAGGAGGTAAAATAAGGGAAATTACATCACATGTAGAGGCAAAGAAAACCTATAATGATTGAGGGGAGAAAAGGGAGGGGAATGAGAATTGGGTTAATCTCCATCTCATCAGATTTGGCTCAGAGGGAATAATAGACGTACTTATAAGGAAACAGGAGGGAAAGGGGGGGAAAAGGGGTGGGTGGGGCTCTAAAGGGGAAGGATTGTTTGAGGGAAGTGGTTTTCAAAAGCAAAATAGTAGGGAGGAGGGAAAGGGGATAAGAAAGAGAAAAGCATAAGCTAGGGTAAATAAGATGACAGGAAATACAGAATTAGTTATTTTAAATCAGCAGAACCAGGAGAACATTATACACAGCAACAAGACTATACGATGATCAATTTTGATGGAGATGGTTCTCTTCAACAATGATGTGATTCAAACCAGTTGTGCTGCGATGAAGATAGTCATATACATCCAGAGAGAGGCCTGTGGGAACTGAGAGTGAACCACAACACAGCATTTTAACGCTTTCTGTGAATATTTCCATGCATTCTGTTTTCCTTCTTAGGTTGTTTTTTTTTCTTCTTCTCTTTCTAGATCTGATGTTTCTTGTGCAGTAAGATAACTGTATAGATATGTATACATGTATTGTATTTGTCATATAATTTATCCTATCTAGCATGTATTAGATTACCTGTCATCTAGGGGTGGGGGGCGGGGGGAAGGAAAGGAAAAGCTTGGGAAAAAAAAGTTTTTTTTTGCAAAGGTCAATGTTGAAAGGTTACTCATATGTTTTGCAAATAAAAAGCTTTATTTTAAAAAAAATAAAAGAGCAAGAAGAAAAGAATGTAAATAGAAGTTATACCAATTGTGTAGTAAACCTGTAGAGTGGAAATGAAAACTAACTTTTGGCAATTTACTTTAGGAAAATAAAACTTAAGAAACAGTAAAAAAAAAAAAAAGAAAAAAAAAGAAAAAAAACTAGAAGTCATTGGACAAATCATCAAAGAATAAAGAAAATCCCCCCACCCCAAAAGAAAAAGAGTTAATGATTTGGGAGCAGAACAACTAGAACATTCTTAGCACCAGAAACAATCAGAAATAGAAAGGGTAACATCATTAGAATTATAGATACTTTATAACTGATTAATTATTATTTCAATATAATCTTAATAGAGTAATGATAACTATAATTGGTTGGACAATTGAATAGTGTTAGAATTTGGGAAGAAAAAGAAAATATCCCCAAAAAATGAAAAACAAATTTTGGTACTTAACCTAAAGGAGGTAATGAACAAAATGAGAGACAGACTGAATTGATAGATAAAGATCCACCCTGAGTCAGGAAGACCTAGATACACATTTTTTTTTCTTTTAATTAAAGTTTTTTATTTGCAAGACATATGCATGGGTAATTTTTCAACATTGACCCTTGCAAACCTTTCTGTTACAAATTTTTCTCTCCTTCCCCCTACCCCCTCCCCTAGATGGCAGGTAGTCTAATACATGTTAACTGTTAAAATATATGACAAATCCAATATATGTATACATATTTACCTTGCTGCACAAGAAAAATCAGATCTACAAGAAAAAAAGCCTGAGAAGGAAAACAAAATGAAAGCAAACATCAACAGAAAGCATGAAAATGTTATGTTGTCGTCCACACTCAGATCCCACAGTCCTCTCCCTGGGCGTGTATGGCTTTCTTCATCACTGAACAATTGGAAGTGGTTTGAAACATCTCAATGTTGAAGAGAGTCATGTCCATAAGAATTGATCATTGTATAAACTTGTTGTTGCTATGTATAATGATCTCCTGGTTCTGCTCACCTCGCTCAGCATCAGTCCATGCAAGTCTCTCCAGGCCTCTCTGAAATCGTCCTGCTGGTCGTTTCTTACAGAACAATAATATTCCATAATATTCATATACCATAATTTATTCAGCCATTCTCCAATTGGTGGGCATCCATTCAGTTTCCAGTTTCTAGCCACTACAAAAAGGGCTGCCACAAACATTCTTGCACATGTGGGGCCCTTTCCTTCCTTTAAAATCTCTTTGGGATATAGGCCCAATAGAAACACTGCTGGGTCAAAGAGTGGATACACATTCTTTGATACATCCTGACTGTGATTTTTAGCAAGTCATTTAACCTTTCAGTGCCTCAAGAAACTCACTAAGAATAGTTTTCAAAGCAGGTGTTGGTCTACATTGATAGAATTAATTTCCTCATTGGGAATTCTCTATATCAATGAAATCATAGTTGTGATCCAAAAAAGAAGGCAAAAAAAATAATATGCTTAAAAAGGAAGACAGGGAAAAGAGGCCAAAGCAATTCAACAGTGAAATTCTCAAATCTGAAAGGAGGAAAACTAGAAAGGTCAACTTTATATTGTGTATGTACAACCTATGTCAGATTGCTTGCTATTTTGGGAAGGAAGGAGATAAGAAAGGGAAGGAGAAAAAAAAATTAGAACATAAAATCTGGCAAAAAATGAATGTTAAAAACTATCTTTACATGTATTTGGAAAAATAAAATACCATTGAGAAAAAAACAATAAGTTTTTTGATTTTAGCAATATTTATAGAGTTATTAGTAGAAAAATGGAATTTTTGTTTTCTTATTAAGGAATTGAAATAAAGAAATTTGTATTATCTTCTGAGAAAGCAGATGATTTAAGATGAGTGAAATTAAATAAAGCTGTATGTAAAGAAAAGAAAATGTATAGATTATATTAAAAACAGAATTCAATGAAATATTGGCTAGCAAAAACAACTGTTAAACAATTAACATATTTAAATTCAAAGGGTGGAGTAAACTGTATTATTCTACACTAAGCTCTAGGAAATTTGTAGATGCAGTGATGACTGACAAAAATGAATATAAATCAGTAAGAGATAAATAAGGAAATTGTATGATGCTCAAAAGTGCTGCCAAGATCAACAGAATTTTAAATATATATATACATATATATTATATATATATATAATGCATATCACAATATACTAATTAACTTTCAAAGCAGCTAAAAGTTTTATAAGAAGAAACAGAAAATTAATGACAAAAGATTTCAATACTCCCTTGCACTAGAAATGTAGTAGAGAGGACTTTTGTTCAGATACAGGTTGGACTAGATATTCTCTGAGGTCCATTGACACAACTCTGAGAGTCTATTGATGCAATTCTTATTTTGCTTCGCTTTCTCTGCTCAGTAGATATTTGGGGTGAAAAGGATAGATCATAAATGACAAATTGATCTTGCCAACATCAATAAATGCATTATTTCCATATTCAAGAGTTTTAAAGTCCCCTTATCTTACTATTGCCTATTGGTTTTCCGCTTCTCTTTCTGCCTTCCCTTACTAAATTCTGCTCTTCATCACCTTGTTGTTCAGTTGTTTTGATTGTGCCTGATGCTTTGTGACTATTAGAGGTTTTCTTGACAAAGATACTGAGGTGGTTTTTCATTTGCTTCTGCAGCTCTTTTTACAAGTGAAGAAACTAAGGTAAGCAGGGCTAAATGACTTACCCAGGATCACATAGCTAGTAAATGTCTGAAGTCAGATTTGAACTCAGAAAGATGAGTCTTCCTGAGTCCAGACCTAGTTGCCACCCAACCTCTTAACTCCTTAGTTCTTTTCCAGGATCTCCCTTGCATTAGCCATTCCCTCCTTTCCCCCCACCTTGACCCCTTAGTAAACCAGTTCAACTTCCCACCGGTCTCTTGAGTCCCTGGTCCCCTGATCACATCATCAATTGCAGCCTGCCAAGCTTTAATCTTGGATGATTTCTACAATGCACTCCCTTTACTCCTACACACATTCTGCTGAACAAGATGGAGAAAATCATGAAACATTCTGACAGGTTTTACCAAAAACTGTTATCTAACTTCAACTGGGCTCTCACTGCTGCTAGGCAATCTTTGTATACTTCCTTATCAACTCATTATTCCACTCTGCACAGCAGCTCTTCAAAATCTTTTTAACTTTCTCTAAACCTCTTCTGACTCTCTTTCCTGCCCCAGCTGAGAACCTTGCCTTGTATTTAACAGAAAAAAAAAATTGAGAGTATTCACTGTAAACTCCCTCTTCCCTTTTTGTCTCAAATGCCTTCTACCACTCTTTGCTTCACATAAAGTGGCCTTACTTCTTAACAAGGCTAACTTCTCTATCTACACTAATGATTCTGTTCTATTCCATCCTCTTTGTTTCCCCTCTATCATGCCCACTATTATCTTTCATCTCTATCTATTGCCTTTCTCTAGTGTCTACAAACAGGCTCATGTTTCCCTTATCCTCAAAAAACCTTAACTCGATCCTTTTATCCCCACTTAATTACCACAATGTATTTCATTGGCTCTTTATGGCTAAACAAAAAGATCCCATGATCCTTGAAAAGATCCTATAATAGATGCTTCCACTTTCTCTCCTCTCAAGCATTTATGATTTGACTTCTGACCTCATTATCCCACAAAAGTGGTTCTTTACAAAATTACCAGTGATGTCTTTTGCCAAATCCAATGCCTTTTTCTCAATACTATTCTTCTTGATCTTTCTGCAACCTTTGATACTATGGGTCACCCTCTTTTCATTGATACTCCCTTCTGACTAGGTTTTCTGGAGACCATTTTCCCCTAACATTCCTATCTGATCACATGTCTCCTCTGCAGGATTCTTTTCTACATCATATCCCCTAACAATAGGTGTCCCACAGGGTTCTGTCCTGAGCTCTTCTCTCTTCCTTCTCTACTCTAATTCACTTAGTCATCTCATCAGCTCCCATAGATTTCTGTAGGTTAATGATTCTCAAATCTATTTATTTTGCCCTAACCTCTCTTCTGACCTTCAGTATCTCATTTTCAACTGCTTTTCAGAGATTTCCAACTGGATGTCAAGTAGACATCTTGAACTCAATATGTCCAAAACTGAATTCATAATCTTTCCTCCTAAATCCTCTCCCATCTCCTAACTTCCTTCTTACTGCCAAGGAGAACACCATCCTCTCAGTTCCTCAAGCTTGCAACCTAAGTGTCATTCTTGACACCTCTCTATCTCTTACCATCCATATCCAGTCTCTTGCCAAGGTCTGTCAACTTCAGCTTTGCAGCTTCTCTTGAGAATGTCCTCTTCTCTGATACTGCCACCATCCTGTTTCAAGACCTCATCACCTTGTGCTATTAGAATAGCATACTAGTGGATCAGACTTTCGCAAGTATCTTCTACCAACAATCCATCTTCCTTTCAGCCACCAGTGATTATCCTAAAGACCAGGTCTGACCATGTCATTCCCTACTCAATAAACTCCAAAATATAAAATCCTGTTTGAAATTCAAAGCTCTTCATAACTAATCCCTCCAGTCTTCTTATGCCCCACATGTATTTTTCAGTCTGGTGACATTGGTCCTCTTGCTATTCCCTGGGAAAAAAAATATCTCTGGGGCTTCAAATATTTTCTTGCTGCCTTGCCTGGAATGCTCTTCCATCACATCCCCACCCATTGGCTTTCCCTGACTTCCTTTAAGTACCAAACTGAAGTCTTATCTTCTACAGAAAGCTTTTTAAAACCCCTCTTAGTTTTCATGCCCTTCTTGTAATTATTTAGTCTGTATGTAGTTTATTTGTATATATGTATTTGCTTGTTGTCTCCATTAGATTGTAAGCTCCTTGAGGGCAGGAACTGTCTTTTTGTATCCCCACTTCTTTTTTTTTTTTTTTTTTTTTTTTAATAAAGCTTTTTATTTGCAAAACATATGAGTGACCTTTCAACATTGACCTTTGCAAAAAAACTTTTTTTTCCCAAGCTTTTCCTTTCCCTCCCCCCGCCCCCCACCCCTAGATGACAGGTAATCTAATACATGCTAGATAGGTGTATCCCCACTTCTAACAGTATCTAGTAAATAGCAGGCATTTAATAAATATTAGCAACCCCCCCAAAAAAAAACAAGTTTCTTTTTCAGATACCATCTTCTCCCCAAATTTGCTTTTCCCTTCTAAGTCCCTTACTTTTAAACAGTATTAGTCACAAAAATAGCATCTATATTACTACTTTCAGTTTTTTCTTCAATGCTAATTTCCTTTAGATGTATAATTCGTTCCCATATGAACCAGTAGAATAAGACAGTGGTCACTAACAGGCCTTGGGAGATTGTGTCATGTACTTGTCATGTACTTGTACTAGAAAGAGTATTGAATATGTTAGATTAAAAATATCTACCATTACTCTTTTACTAGGAATTCATCAACAACCACATGTTTTTTCTTTCTCTGATCATTAAGCTAGTGAATACTCACATGTGGCATATGTAAGGCCACACTATTATTCCTTGAAACAAGAACTCCAGATATTCAAATAGTTTTTCTTCCCTTCCCTTTGTGAATCATATTCAGCTCTCAGACACAGGTTAGAATTCTGGTTTTGCCCCTAACTTCCTTTTTTTCCCCCATTTTTTCTTTGAAGCATTTTAAAAATTACACTGCATTCTTTTGATTATCTTTGAGTACTGAGATGCATTTCTTCTGCCCTTTTTGCTTTATTCCCTAGCAAAATGAACAGTTGGGTCCTTGTAAAAAGACAAAGTCAGCATGTCCTCTATGGATCTCTATAAACTTCTTGCTTACTTGAAAGTTCATTTGATCACAGGATATACAAGAACAAATATTTTCAAAAAACAAATGCAAAATACCAACAATAAAAAAGAAATCCAAAATCAATAAAAATGTAAATTAAAAACAGCCCTGAAGTTAAAAACAAGCTCATATCCATTAAGCAAGCAAAAATGCTAAATGATGGGAAATTCATTGTTGATGCTGTGATAGGACAGAAATGTTTCTTCATTGATAATGCAATTGTTCTGGAAATTATTCAAAATTATGAAAGCTATTCAATTGTTGTGCCCTTTGAAAACAAAGATCACATTACTGAGAATGTAATCCAAGATTGCTGATAGCAAAAAAATGACTTGTTTGTATAGAAATCACAGAATCATATAATTTTAAGAATTGGAACCTCAGCAGACATTTAAGCCAACTTGTACTCAAAAGGAATTACTATTACAAGTCCTTATCTAGTCTCTGCTTGAATCAAGACCTCCAATTATCAGTGTCCTT
The DNA here is from genome assembly GCA_023553655.1 of Myrmecobius fasciatus. Lineage (NCBI taxonomy): Eukaryota > Metazoa > Chordata > Mammalia > Dasyuromorphia > Myrmecobiidae > Myrmecobius > Myrmecobius fasciatus. The sequence continues at coordinate 37,403 of JAJPUD010007489.1, read as the reverse complement.
AAACTGTGGCAGCCAGAACTTAAATATGTACTCACATGTAGTATCACCAGATCAGAGAACAAAGGGCCCATGACTTCTTTATTCCTGGATGTTGTCTTCTAATGCAGTCTAAGATTTCATTAACTTCTTCACATTGTTGACTCATATTGTGCTTCACTAAGTTCACTAAGACCCTTACACCTTTTTCAGACAAACTCCTGTTATACTGTCTCCTTCATCCTATACTTGTGAAAGTTTTTTTTTTTTAAATATAAATTACTTTGTTTACTCCTGTTGAATTTTATTGTATTAAATTCGACCCAATATTCTAGTCAATCTTTTGACATTTTAAGTAACCCTTACAGCTTTGTTTCATTTGCAAATTTAATGTATGCTTTGTGGTGCAGCTGGTGGCACAGTGGGCCTGAAGTCAGGAGAGACCTGAGTTCAAATCTTGCCTCAGATGTTTACCAGCTAAGTGACTGACTCTGTATAATTCATTTCACTTGTTTGCCTCAGGTTTCTAACCTGTAAAATGGGGAAATAGCACTACTTCCAAGAGTAGTTGTGAGGATCAAATGAGATACTAGTAAAGAGCTTAGCACATATAGTGCCTAGCACATGGTAAATGGTATAAACATGTTAGCTATTATTATTTATGTCTTTAGCCAAGTCATTAATTAAAAACAGCAAAGAGCCAAGTTGGCACTGGACCATTAATAACTGAGTCAGCCCAGTCAATGAATTCAGAAACCATCTAATTGTATTATCATTTGAACTATATTCCTCCTTATCCTCCACAAGAATAAAATGGGATGTTTTACCAAAACTAGGCAAACTATACCTACTATATTCCCTTAATCTATCAGTCCTAATTCTATACACTTTAAACAGGATAGAACATTCACTAATATAAAGAACATTATCCTTTGTATATGGCCCATCATTTGAATGATAATGTCTTTCTCAAAAGACAGTCATTTATTCCAAATTTCTTCATCACCACTAGTGGCACCAACCAATTTATGGGGAACAAAAGCTTTCCATGACCAAGTTCTTTAAGGACAAAATTAAGATTGTTCTGACCAATTAATATTTTTGCATAAAAAGCACAACTGATGTTGTGATCAAACAATATTTATTAAAACACCAATTGTGTGGATTTTACTGTTTTGATGCTGAAGGAGATACAAAATCAGGTAAGACAGTTCCTGCTCTCATGGAGCTTAACAATTTACTCAAAATTCCTCCCATACTTAAGGATTCTCTGGGGATTCCTTCTTACACAATTGAAAAAACTCTCAAAATTGATTTTCACAGCTATCCCTTTAATCTTTCAAGCCTAATTCCTCAAGGTTTGAAGACATCTCTATTGGCTCAGATCATCCCTGGGTCCAGAAATGGCCCATTCAGCAGGAATAAAATCAGTCAGAACCAAGAATATCCACTTCCACACAATATAAGAGAGGACTCAATATTGAAAAGTGCCAAGATAATTTTGTCAGTGATCAATCAGATAAGAATACCACAAGACATGGATGTTTCTCAAAGAGCCAGTAGTGAGGCATACTTTTCTTGGGTAAGGATGACAATTATTGAATGAATATAAAATGTAACATTTCTAATGTGTATTTACATATGATTTCCTTCATCAAAGCTGTTTGTGATAAAAACGTGATTTGTAAATTTGTGATGTACTTGAACATCATAAAAAAAGAGAGCTCACTGAAAATGTGCTACCTCTTATTTTTAGAAGGCAGTCAGGAGTGTATTCTCATTGAAACACTTTAACATATTGACTCATTAACTGGTTAAAATCACCAGAATTCTTTTAGAAAAAGGGTTATCTAGGGGCAGCTAGGTGGTGCAGTGGATAGAGAACAAGCACTGAAGTCAGGAGGACCTGAGTTCAAATTTGATGTCAGACATTTAACACTTCCTAGCTGTGTGACCCTGGGCAAGTCACTTAACTCCAATTACTTCAGCGGCGGGGAGGGGGAAGAAAAAGGGTTATCTATTCATACTTATCTTTTAATTGGGAAATTATTTTTGAACCCACATTTAAACTTTTTTTTTTCTTTTGGAGGAGGCAAGTTAAAGATAGACTTACAATTTCATCAATATAATTTCTTGATATGGAAACTGCCAATTACCAATGTGATCTATAATAAAAAGCATGAACTGAAGATAATTAGTCACACTGCCAATAACACATGCAAGACTCAAAACTAGTCTCCCTGATTCCAGGCCCAATTCTCTATCATTACATTACACCACCTTCTCAAGATTTTGTATTTATTTCTATTCAATTTAATCTTAATAGACTAAGCCCAATGTCCTTAAAAAATACATCAACTACAACTATGGAACTAAAGACAACAGAACAAATTTATGTTTTACACCTGAAGACCTAAAAAGATCAGTAAAATGAGGATGATTTTGTTACTATTATATTAAATTCAATATACATATCTTTTGGGGTAGGTATAACAATGACAATTTTAGACGTATGTACAACCACCTATGATTTTTTTGTTTTATTTTGCATGATTGTTTTACTAATTTTTTAACATATGTGCATATACTAGAATACACATACCAGTAGAAGGTAATTTTAAAAAACTAGTTGTAAAACATAAAAAATTCACACTTCCCAATAATTATAAATACAAACCAACTTGAACAATTTTCTACTATAGGATAAGCCTTGACTAGTCAAGAATTGACTTCTCAATTCAAATTTATAGTCATATGAAAAAATGTTCTAAATCACTATTGATTAAAGAAGTACAAATCAAGACAACTTTAAAGTACCACTTCATACCTCTCAGATTGGCTAAGATAACAGGAAAAGATAGTGAAATGATCCAACCATTCTGAGGTGCAATTTGGAACTACATCCAAAGATTTATCAAACTATGCATAGCCTTTGATCCAGCAGTACCACTGCTGGGTTTGTATACCAAAGAGATCATAAAAGAGGCAAGAGAACCCACACGTGCAAAAATGTTTATAGCAGCTTTTTGCAATGGTAAGGAATTGGAAATTGAATGAATGCCCATCAATTGGGGAATGGTAAATGAATATAACATTAATATTGTTCTATAAGAAATGAACAGGCTGATTTCAGAAAAGCCTGAAAAGATTGGCATGAACTGAAGCTGGGTGAAATGAGCAAAACCAAAAGAACACTACATAGTAACAGCAACATTATGTGATGACAATTATGATAACCTTAACTCTTCTCAGCAATTCAGTGATCCAAGACAATTTCACTAGACTTGGGATGGAAAATGCCATTTTCATCCAGCGAAAACTATGGAAACTGAATGTAGATCAAAGCATAGTATTTCCTTTTTTGTTGTTTTTTTTTCCCCTTTGGGTCTGATTTTTCTTGCATAACATGACAAATATGGAAATATGTTTAAAAGTATTGTACATGTATAACCTGTATCAGATTGCTTGGTACGGGGAAGGGGGAAGATAAAAAATTTGGAACACAAAATTTTGCAAAATGAATGTTGAAAGGCATCTTTATATATATTTAGAAAATTAAAATGCTATTGAGGAAAAAAAGGTGTTTGTACAGAAACTTTTTAATTTTACATAATCAAAACCATCCATTTTATCTTCTATGATCTTATACATTTTTATTTAGTCATGAATTGTTCTTGTATCCAAAAATCTGATGGGTAATTTTTGAGTGGCAAAAATTGGAAACTGAGAGAACAAAGGAATGACTATGATTAAATTTTCGTTTATGAATATATACACTGCTATTATGCTGTAAGAAATGAGGAAACAATTTTAAAAAGACATTCTAAGAACTGATGCAGAATGAAGTGAGAAGAAACAGGAACAATTTGTATTATAATATCAACATTATAAAAAATGAACAGTTTAAATGCTTTTTATAAATAATAAAGAACTAGAACAATGTACATTTTAATAGCACTTTAAAACAAACAAGAATTACAATCAATATAAGGATCATTCACAATTTCCAAAAGAACACTGTTAAAATGTTCTATCCATTGGAGAGAGAATGGATTTAGGATGCAAAACATGACACTTTCTGGCATATGGCCATTGGGGGATTTATTTTTTTGCACTATGCATATTTGTTACAAATTTAATCTTAAAAATTTTTTTTCAGTGGGTGGGGCAGGAGGAGTGAAAACAGATTTCTGTTCATTTTTTTAAAGAGGTGGAAGAGTACTGCAGATATGAAATTTTACATGCATTTTCACTTGAGGTCACTATCAATTTTATTTTACTATCTTACTTTATTACAAGAAATGTCTCACAAAGTGGGCATAATCTGTAAATATATGTAATATAAAACCAAAATATATCAATAAAATGATTTATCTGCCCCCAAAGTTCACATCATCAATTCTTTCACTAATGAAGTTAGAACTGATTGAAGGATTTTCCACATTTAAAACTATTAACCAGAGCCACAGTTCTGTGGAGGATACTATTATAGAACACTGAAAAATACTACCTCTTAGAACTGAGAGGTATAAAGCCCCTAACATCATGGAATTTATAATGCAGTAAACTTCTCTGAAGTGTGAATTTTCTGGTGTCGTAAGAGCCTAGAGCTCAAACTGAAGGCTTTTCCACATTCATTACATTCATATGGTTTTTCTTCAGTATGAACTCTCTGATGTACAGTAAGGTATGGGCTGCACCTGAAGGTTTTCCCACATATATTACATTGATAAGGTTTCTCTCCAGTATGAATTCTCTGGTGTTGACTGAGTGTGGAACTCCGACAGAAGGTTTTTCCACATTCATTACATTCATATGGCTTTTCCCCAGTATGGACTCTCTTATGTACATTAAGGACTGAACGTCTATTGAAAGCCTTTCCACACTCACTACATTTAAATGGCTTCTCT
>JAJPUD010007489.1:0-32507 GCA_023553655.1 Myrmecobius fasciatus | reverse complement strand
GACTGAATGTCGAGTGAAGGCTTTTTTACATTCCTTACATTCATAAGTTTTCTCACCAGTGTGATTTCTTTGATGGTTAACAAAACCTATTAACTGAGTGAAGGCTTTCCCACATTCATCACATTTAAAAGGCTTTTCACCAGTGTGAATTCTGCAATGTTGAATAAGGCTTAACCTACTGTTCAAGATTCTTCCACATTCATTACACTGAAAAGATTTCTCATCAGTATGAATTCTGAGATGCTGAATAAGGCTTAACCTGCTCCTTAGGACTTTCCCACATACATTACAGTGAAAAGGTTTCTCATCAGTATGAATTCTGCTATGCTCAATAAGATGTAGCTTACTGCTTAAAACTCTTCCACATTCATTGCACTTATAGGTGCCATCTCCAGCATGAATTTTCTGATGCTTAATAAAACCTGACAATTGCGTGAAAGTCCTTTCACAGTCATTACATTCATATAAAGCTTTTTCTAAATCTAGAATAAGCTTTGAATTTAAACCAAGGGCTTTCTCACACCTGTTACATTTATAAGGTTTTTCCTCTGTTTGAATGCTCTGAAATTCAGTAAGATTTGAGCTATTACCAAAAAGTTTTCCACAATCATTGCATTGAAAAGGTTTTTCTGATATATGAATTAATTGATGTTTTATGAATTCTGACTTCTGACTGAAGTTATTGCCACAATTTTGACATTCATAATGGTTTCCTTTATAATGATTTTGCTGATGCTCTGTAAGAGCTAAAAGCTGGGAAAAATTTTGGCCACATATAACATATTCATATCCTCTTTCTTTTGTAGAAACTCTCTGATATGGAATAAACTTTGAGGTCCAATCAAAAGTTGTACCGAATTCATTATATTCTTGACTTCTTTCTTCTTTAGTTGTTTTGTTATGGAAAACTTCTACTGACTCAGGATCTCTCTGGTATAAAATATATTCAAGCTGATTTTCCTCTCTGGAGGGTCTTATCTGACTAGTTAAATTGATTTTCTGTTTAAAGATTTCGCCAAACTCAGGTATTTGAAATACATTTCTTTGAGATCTGTCTGGTATATTTTCATGTAATTTAACCTTTTCCTGGATTTCTGGCCTTAGAGTCAAATTCTTGTTCTCAGATCTGAACTTACAACCTGAAAATACAAAACAATACAATAAAAATCCATTAGAAAAATAAATTTTAGAACAAACATTAAGTTAAAATTAGTGTTTTAACAAAACATAAAAATTCAAAAGCATTAGAAATTTCCTAGTTTAAAATAAAAAAAAGTTCATCTGAAGGGAATCCTAAGAATTAAGTTATTGAGAAAAAGACAAGGTTTCAGCAAAGCCAACTAGGAAACTCCTTAAAGAATTCTTAAGTAAGCAAAACAAGTAAAACAGAGATGAAATCAATCAATTAATCAACAAACATCTATTAAGGACCTATTACATGCCAGACTGTGTGTGAGATAGTCTGTGCCTTCAAGAACCTTATGTTCTAATGGAGGAGACAACATGTATACACATAAATCTATACAGAATATATACAAAATGTATACAAGGTAGTTTTTGGAAGGAAGAATGAGAATGAAAGTCACTAATAAATGTGGATTGAGTGTAGTTCAGGAAATCAAGAAGGGAATTTAGGAAAGTAAGTTCAATGTAAGGAGAGGGACTTGCAATGTATCAGAAGTGCCAAACCTAGGAAAAGGTATGAATGTGGAGTTTAAAATTGTTCGGCCTACAATAAAAGAAACTGAGGCAAAGCTTTGAGCCAATGGAAAGTTAATAGTCTATGGTACCCTCTAACGAAGTGGACCTCAGATTTTCCTCACTATCTGAGATGCCCCTGGTTTCTAGGACTTTACTTTTATAGGGAATGATTCTAAAATATGCAAAAAAGGCATGGTAAATTACAGAATGTTGTTGGTTGATAGAATTTGCTCTTAAAGGCCAAAAATTAAGATGGGCACCAAAAGAGTCATTTCCAATGACCAATCTATTCATCTCCAGTTGGTCATAAGATGTCACCTGCTCATATTAGATATGAGAAGGTGGTCTGAAGGTACAAAAATAAGTTGAGGAACACCACAGAATCAAGGAACTTATTAATGCTGGACATGGAATTTGAGTACAATAGGATGGAGATATTTTTGAAAGCATTCTTGTGGTTGTGCAAGTGAACTTCATAACTGGTAAACAAGTACTGAACATTACACTAAAGTTCGAGGTTCACTATAAAGACCTACTATAAAAATCTATCTTATCTAATTATCCCTATTATGACTTATGTAAAATATCAAACTGATTAATATTGGTAGAAATAAAGCATAGTTCCAAATGAATCATTTCTTACATGAAGGACTGATTACTGCTAGAAAAAACAGAATCCCTCCTAAAGAAAGACTAAAAGGTAAATTACAAATTGCAATTAAAAAAAAAACCATATACATATTGAAATTATAAGTGATAGGATTCCGATGTGGAGTCATTTAGGCTAAGGAGTATTAATGGCCAATAAGCACATAAGCAATGACAAACTACTTTTCAATTTGCCAGACTCATTCTGATCCTGTGCCAAACATGTGAATAACCTTAGTTCCTGATTTGGAAGATGCTCCTAGACAACTATAGTGGTCATATACTAACAACTACTTTCAGAAATCTCTGATAGCCAATTTAGATCCTCACTCAATTTCTGGTCCTGAACTCACTTAAGTCTAGTATTGATAAATAACCCTAATGAATTTTTACACAGCATCTGGTTTGTGTTAGCATAGACAAGGGCCCCTTCATTATGTAAGACAAGGATGAAGGAAAAGATACTGGAAGAAGATATTTGGGTGATGTGAGATGAGAAGAAGGAGCTCTTTTGAATGTCCTTAATTTTTCAATAAAACATGACAAGGTTTTAAGCTGAGAGAATGAGATTTGAGGAGGGAAGACATCTCAGGTAGAGGAAGAACAAAATGTTTTAAATCAAATAATTACCAACAAAAAAGCAATTAGGATAATACCAATAACTAATAACCTTTACATCTAAACTGCCTTTATAAAAGGATTATGAAAATAATCTACACATATACTGAAACTCTCCTTAACAAAAAAAAAGAAACAAGTTTTCACAAACAATTCTTTTAAGAAAACTATATCTTTATAAATATGTTAGCTAATAACAACAAGGAATATAAGTCAGCTCCATTTGTTATTTTATTACAATAAAAAATGGATTTAAGAAAATTCAGCCTTAAAGGTTCTCCTCCAACAAGAAGAAAAAGAAAGAGGGAGGGAACATTAATCACATAGTAATATCATACAAGATTCTTTGATAAGCATAACCACAGAGATAAATGTTCAGTATGCCCCTATCATCAAATGAAGAATAAAACAGAGAGACATGTTCACTCCACTATGTTATGTAAAACATCCTACACAAGATATAAAAGACAAATGTCCTACAGATGAAATGGTTTTTAGTGTTCCTAGTTGGAGATAATTATTTTGCTTAAAAAAAAAGTTCATCAGTTCCTAGAATATCATAGGATATTCTCAATGAGATAAAAGATTTTTCAAGAGAGATCAGCCAAACAATCCCCACAGCAAAACCTTAATGGATGAAAAATTCCTACTGAATATGAAATTAAGTTGGCCAGTTCACTGAGTTAGTATATTAGTTCATTTATTTGGGACTTGAACTGTAGATAAATAAATAGGCCCACAACTGAAGAGAGTCAAGAGAGTGAGCTAAATGGCATTTAGAAAATTTCAAAGTATTTTTAACAATGCTAACCATTGTCTTAGTGCACTACATGTGAAAACTCACATGTTCTAATGGAATTGTTTTGTGATTATCAATATTAGAACACTTCATTCTCTAAAGAATCAAAGTGGTAGGTGACACAAAGAGTTATAGAAAGAAGCACAGTGGGGTTGGAAGCAAGCTTCAACTTATTTCTGGTGACAATCTATGTGTGGTTAAGTGGTGTAATAAGTAAAATGTAGAAAGGAATGATTAGAAAAAGATGTGAGTTGTTCACATTCTGAGAGCTGGAGAGAAAACAGAGATAGTTTGAGCAATGCCCTAGTATCTCTATGAAGGACTTATGGGAGAATATGGTCTACCATTACACAGAGTGATAAAGAATGGATGATTATGATTAACAACAGTGGAGGGAATACCCACATGGGTGACATCATAGATCCAAGGACATACTAAAGTAATACACAAAAACAGGGGTGGCATGGGGTGGAATGAAAGCATTAATGGGTTTGGCATAAGAGAAACTGCATTTGAGTCCCAGCCCTGCCATTTATTAACTACATGGCTGAAGGTAAATCATCTCCTTAAGCCTCAATTAATTCAATTGTAAAATGGGGATAAGAGTATTTATATTACTGACAATAAAGTGCTATAAAATCATATCCTTTATATAGACAAATATTACTTGTGTGCTAAGTGATATGACCTTTTAACCTCAACAAAACTGGTTCTCACAGACTCACCTCTGTAGGTATTTCTGGAGAGCACCCTGTCCTTAGGCACCTGTATATCCAAGACCCATGCATCTTTCCCTTGTTCCAGTTGGCAGATGACCTCAGGTTTGGAGATGGGAAACCCTGATTATAAGAAAGAAAATGAAATGTGGTTTTCTGTGTCAGAAAGACAGGACTTCCTTAGGATAGGAAAGATCAAAGGAAATGGGAAAAAAAATTTAAGGAATTAAATGATGAAATAACATCCCCCCAAACCTATAAGAATTAAGAAAATAGCTACACTTAAGGAATTAAGATAAGATGAAACTAAGCAGTTTGGAAGTCAGCAAAGAAAACTAAGTGCTGCACAATTTACTAAGTGCACATTATACAAAGACAAAAATGAAACAGTCCTTGCCTTCAAGAAACATATTCTAATGGGAAACAATATATTCAGTTCACACAGTCTAAACAGGGACAAACATATGCAAAAATGTCACAGAGGCATCTATGTATGACTGGAAAAAAAAGATGACCTGAACCTGTCCTGAGAGTGAGAAGTGGATAGATGTTTTCCATGCAATGCCAAGAAAATACAGAAAGACTCCTCTGGTCTCCACAGTCACCCTATGACTGGTTTGTAGGAGGACAAGTTGGAGACTCATAAAAGATGGGTAGGACTGGAAGGGTTGTGAACTGCATTATTTGAGAGAATATTGTGATTTCTATCTTTCTGACTTCTGACTGATTCTATAGTACTGGCTGTCTGATGGTGAGCATATCACTTAGTCTCTAGACTTCAAATTAGAAAATATTCAAAGAAATATATGATGTGGAAAGGTACCAATGACAACAAAAACTATCAATATTAAATGCATGCCAACATAGCAACTAAATATTTAAAGTAAAAATTATCTACAAAAAGAATTTTAAAAAGAAAATGGTGGATAATTTCAACATCCCACTAGAAGAATATTAATAAAGAGATAAACAAGAAATGTCATTGATTTTAGGAATCTTGAAAACTCTAAATGTGAATGGGGAAATGTACTTTTTATTCATATACATGTGTGACATTCATAAAAATCAAGCATCTTCTAATACAAAGAAATTCTGAAACAGAAAATATCAACACTAAATTAACAGGATACAGTACAAATAATAATAAGCAAGAAAATATCAAAATATGAATATTTAAATGGGTATGGGTGGGAATTATTGAATAAACTTTGGTCAAAGGACAAATTATAAGGATAGTCAAAATTTAAAATAATGAAAACATAAATTTATCATCTAAAATTTTAAGGGCTGTAACTACAGTTCTCAGAAATAAATTTACACCCCTGAACAAAGGAGAAAAAGAAAAAATAAGTGAGTTAAGTTTGCAGTTTAAAAGATTATATAAATCAACCGATGATTGTTGTCTTTCATTCTTGAAGAGGACCAAAATGATATCACTATGTTAGAATCAAGTTACAATGCATCCAACTGTGGCTGATCAGACCAATACAAGATCAAAATGCTCTACCACAATTCAGGAACATATAGTCCATGTGAACATTTGAGATGAAGTCTCTTAATCTGCACAGTTGATGTTCCTTTTCAATTATTTTAATTCTGCTTTGTTCATTGAGCACACACACAAAAAATCATGCACTGGCCCTCCCTTCACTTTACTATTGGTCTTTTCAAGTTGAAGAATTTATCATCAGTATAGTAGCTGACTTTGATATCATGTTTGTCTTCATTGAAGGTGTTTGACAACATGGCTGAAAACATCACGGCTCAAAAGCACAGGAACAAGAACAGTGGTGAGTGGGAAAGCTCAAGAGCATTGTCCATTATCCAGAACCTTGAGAAGCATGCCATCAGGAAATTGATGAACTTTTGAAAGATGAACTTTTTCCAGTCAACCAAGTCAATATACTCCAAGCAAACATCAAGCAAAAATTCATCAAAATTAAAAGGTATTGACTATATTAAGTTAAAAAGTTTTTGTACAAACAAAACTAATGCAGATACAATTAGGAGGGAAGCAATAAATTGGGAAATAATCTTTATATTTAAGGGTTCTGATAAAGGCCTCATTTCTAAAATATATAGAGAATTATCTCATATTTATAAGAATTCAAGCCATTCTCCAATCGATAAATGGTCAAAGGATAGGAACAATTTTCAGATGATGAAATTAAAACTATTTCTAGTCATATGAAAAGGTGCTCCAAATAACTATTGATCAGAGAAATGCAAATTAAGACAACCCTGAGGTACCACTACACACCTGTCAGATTGGCTAAAATGGCAGGAAAAGATAATGTCGAATGTTGGAGGGAGGTGGGAAAACTGGGACACTGATACATTGTTGGTGGATCTGTGAACGCATCCAACCATTCTGGAAAGCAATTTGGAGCTGTGCTCAAAAAGTTATCAAACTGTGCATACCCTTCGACCCAGCAGTGTTTCTATTGGGCTTATATCTCAAAGAGATCTTAGAGGAGGGAAAGGAACCCACCTGTGCAAGAATGTTTGTGGCAGCCCTTTTTGTAGTGGCTAGAAACTGGAAACTGAAGGGATGCCCATCAATTGGAGAATGGCTGAATAAATTATGGTATATGAATGTTATGGAATATTATTGTTCTGTAAGAAATGACCAGCAGGATGATTTCAGAGAGGCCTGGAGAGACTTATATGAAGACTGACATGAACTGATGCTAAGTGAAGTGAGCAAAACCAGGAGATCATTATACACAGCAACAACAAGACTATATGATAATCAGTTCTGATGGACATGGCTCTCTTCAACAATGAGATGTTTCAAACCAGTTCCTATTGTTCAGTGAAGAAAGCCATATACACCCAGAGAGAGGGATATGAAATGTGGACCACAAGATATCATTTTTATGCTCTCTATTGATATTTGCTTGCATTGTGTTTCCTTTCTCTGATTTTTTTCTTGTAGATACGATTTTTCTTGCACAACAATGATAAGTGTGGAAATATGTATACATATATTCGATTTGTCAAGTATTTTAACATAATTAATATGTAGTGGATTTCCTGACATCTGGGGGAGGGGTGGGGACTGGGGGGAGAAATTTGTAACAGAAAGCTTTGTAAGGGTCAATATTGAAGAATTACCCATACATATGTTTTGCAAATAAGCTTTAATAAAGAAAAAACAATAAATAAAAAATTAAAAAAAATTTTTTTTAAAAGAATTAAAAGGTAAAACAACATAGAAAGCAAGAAAATAAATTATTCAGTAAAAAACAACAACAAAGAACCTTTTAAAAAGACCAATAAAACTTATAAACCAGTGGTAAATTATGAAAGAAAGGAAAACACAGCTATCAAAAATGAAAATGGGAGTATTCAACAATGGAGAATATATGGGAAAAATATATATATATATATACATATACATGTAATAGTTTATGAAGGATTCCAAGAAAAATTGTTTCTTACCCAGGGAGACAAAGATCCAATAATTCTCTAGCATCACATCACTATAGAGTTGTCTCTGTGTAGAATCCAGAAGTCCCCACTCCTCCTGTGTGAGATACACAGCCACGTCCTCAAAGGACACCAATTCCTGAAAAAATACAATACATTTCTGCTACTTTAGGGACCACTTCAATAGACAACAGAAACTTTAGGATATGGTTCATATCCCTAGGAATAGGGATGTTGTTTTGTCTCCTAGAACAAGTAGAGACATAAAATACATTCAGTGACTGAATAAGAAATTTGAAGCTCAAGTTTTTACTACTTTCAACATCAAATAGTTATCACTATAATTCAGGCCCTTATCACCATTCACCTTAATTATTGTCATAGACTGCTAACTGGCCTCCTGTGTTTCCCCTTCCAATACACATTTTCTCCCAAGCTGCCATAATTATCTCACCAATACTAAGGTCTATGTCACTCTCCAGTTCAAAAATATTTAGCAGTTCCTTATTGTCTATGGAATAAAATACCAATTAGCAAATACTTATTCACTCACCATACACTGGTTCCCAACTACCTCACTACTTTTACTTCATAAGTCTATTCTATGTACTCTCTGTTCCAACCAACTGGAATATTAGCTGTTCCCCAAGTCAATCGTATACTCACCAAATGTAGAGTGAAAAGAGATCTTAAAACTTTTTTGTCCAACCACCTCCCTCTAGATAGGGAAACTATGATCCAGTGCTTCAAGTAGATTACAATAACATATACCAAGTTAAGTAAATGCAAGGCAACATCAGAGAAGGGAAAAAGTGCCAACAAATAGGGCATATCAGGGAATGATTTCCATAGTAGCTAGCACTAGAAATGAGCCCTGAAGGAAGCTCAGGATTCAAAGGGAAGATGGGAGGGGAAGAAATGGGAAGGGAAAGACAGGGAAGAAAGAAAAGAGAGGGTAAGGAAAGGAACACCTACATCCTGGGCCATGCAAAGTTCTTCCATATTTTGCATGCATTTCTCCTTTGCCCACATCCCCTCTCTCCCGTCAGACTTACTTGCACATGTCCTATTTCCTTTATCATAATGTAGGTTTTGTGCTCACTCTCATTTCTATAACTCACATATTTAGAATCCCCACACAATTTTCATCACTCAGAACACTGTACAAGTGTGGGTGGCAGAAGTGCCTAAGAAATTTAGTTGTACAATGAGATGTTTTAAACCAGCTCCAATTGTTCAGTGATGAAGAAAGCCATATACACCCAGAGAGAGGGATCTGAATGCGGATCATAAGATAACATTTTCATGCTCTCTATTGATGTTCGCTTGCATTATGTTTCCCTTCTCAGAATTTTTTTCCTTGTGAAACAAGATAACTGTATAAATATGTATACACATTTGATTTGTCAAGTATTTTAACATGGTTAACATGTATTGGACTTCCTGCCATCTAGGGAACGGGGTGGGGGGTAAGGGGGAAAAATTTAAAACAGAAAGCTTTGCAAGGGTCAATGCTGAAAAATTACCCATACATATGTTTCGCAAATAAAAAGCTTTATTTTAAAAAAAAGAAAGAAATTTAGTTGTATTTTTACATGGTACCTATTTCAATATTTTGATGAGTACATGGTCTGGTTAACATGAGTATTTTTTCATCCAAGCAGACTGCAGCCTACCTCTGAAATCTAATTCAGTGAGCCAGAGGCGTTCCTTATTTTATTATTAAAAAAACAAAACAAAACAAAAAATAGTGCAAGGTCTCCTACCTACTGTTCCTTGCTTTTGATACATGATTTCCTTTTTCATACAAACTCTTGATATAATACTTAAAAAACACAAACAGGAGAAACTATGTCATTTCAGAAACTCTGCCTTCTCTCCATTATAGTTGTTCCCATTTTTAAAAAAAATACTAACATGTGATACATAAGCATAAACATGCTTATGTGACATGACAACACATCATGAATCTTAAGAATAAAAACTGCAAGGGACCCAAAGGGTATAATGAAGAAATGGATGCTAGACATAAGCTGCCAGCATTAAATTATCAGTAATGACTAAAGTGAATTGAATTGCAAATGGTATTGTAGGCTTCTGAACAATGTGAAAAAAGTGGTCTAAATCTGCTGACTGAATGTGGTGGCTGCTTGTGTTGTGAGAGCAGGACAGTCCAGGGGCTGATCTGGTAACCACAAAATATTACAAGCCCGAGAGGAAGACCTCAGGTCGGCTAGGTAGACTTTCTATCATGGATTTATAGGAGACAGGACAGGAATCCATGGAATGGTAGGTAGAATGTGGATGGGCTCTAACCTGCACCTCTGGCAAGAGCCCACACAAATGACATTTCACATTTGCTGTGAATATCAACTATTCTTCTATGCCAACTTACTCTAATTCATAGTCATTTTTCTCAATTGTGTACCATCAGATTCCTCATCTAGATTATAAACTTTTTAAAAACAGTGGGAGGATGGGGGAAAGGACAGGAATCATTAAAGTAATAAGATGGTTTTAAAATGACACATTTGAAAAGAGCTGATATTTACAAAGGAGGATTAAATGATATTTCTAGATTTTATTGAAGGAATGGAGGGAAACTGAATGTCCTGTTTAAGAATGAGAAAAAATAGGAATAATGGCTTATGTTTATATATGACAATTTATATATGAACTTATCTGAACCTTACAATTCTGACAAGCAACATTACAGTAAAAAGAATAATAAAACTTGAAGTCAAGTTCTAGCCTAGTTATATCATTTCTAAGACATAAGTGTTACCCTTTCCCAGTGTCCCATCTAATTTCTCTGAGCTTCATCATCTGTAAAATGGTAATACTAACACTGGCACTAACTTGATCTCAGTGGGTTCTGGCCAGGAAAGCATTCAGAAAAGTGTCATCTTCTCTCTCTCTCTCTATATATATATATAAAGTACTGACTTGCTCTAGGAAATGGCGGAGCTCACAGAATGTTCCTTCCACTTTGCTGTCTTTGGATACTCTATCCAACTAACAGGAACCTAAACTTCAAAAGAAGATAAGAAAGAAATAAGCACAACAATATATTTGTGAACTTTTATGATTTTTCTATCCTTAAGGCTAAACACAGACCGTTGTACACTCTTGAAAAATGTCTGCTCAATTGACAAATTATAGTTGACAATATTGCAGGGCAGGAACCACTAACTTCCTTAGCATCCACCAGAGCTCAAGGCTTCACTTCACTCTGGCATGCAGTTCAACTAGCTAGCTTAGGATATTCATGCTTCAGTCTATTCCCAGGGCTATCTAAAAGACTCTGCTGAACCATTAAGGTGACGGAGCTTTCTGTTTAAGACTCCTAAATCCTTCGGTTTCCCAACATCATTTGCAATTCAATTTAAAGGCATCACAAGGAATCAATGGCAAAACTTTTCTCAGAAACCATGCTCCCATTTTTAAGTTGACACCAGTGTATAGCTTCTCCCTGTTTTGGTGACATTCTATCTATTATTTGGTTTTGTTGTTCAGTGATTTTCAGTGGTGTTGACTCTTTGTGACCCCTTTGTAACTCCATTCTTGGCAAGAATACTGGAGTGGTTTGCCATTTTCTTCTTCAGCTCATATTATGGATGAGGAAATTGAGGAAAGAAAGGTTGAGTGACTTGCCTGGGGTCACACAGCAGTAAGATCTGAACTCAGGCAAATGAATCTTCCCAACTCTAGGCCCAGCATTTTGCCACTGGGCCACCTAGCTGCCCAACCATGTCTCTCACATCACTTTATTCATATTAACTACTTTCCAGTTTGGAAAAATACTGGGTAGGGCAAAATCCTCCAAAAAGATTATTTTAGAATCCTTTGAATCCATAGAAAGAATGTACTGAACAGGGAATACAGGATATGTATTTGTGGTAAGCCTGTATGAACAGCAAAATCCAGGAAAGATAACAGAAAAATGCTAGACTGTCTGCAGTGAATGGCAATGAGTCAAAATAAAATCAAAGGGGTAAACACTGGCAGAGTTTAAAATACCCCTACTTACATAGGGCATGATTGTGTTTAAATTTTTTTTAATTATGAAAATGAGTCTAGCAAAAGATAAAATATAAGATAAATCCAGAAAAATGATTCACTTTCTTATACACTACAAGAAAGATCAAGAATTAAAAATAATAGATCACATTTATACAGTATTTTGGGACATTTACAAGGCAATTTCCTCACAACCCTTTTAAATAGGCAATTATTATCTCCATTCTACAAATGAGGAAACTGAGGCTCAGAAAGGTAAAGTGATTATTCCAAGGAAACTCAGTGGAATTAAAAGTAACTTATGTCTAGCAGTTCTCTTACTTCTCTACATGGCCTCTTTCAAAAATAGTACTTACAATCCGATACAACTTTCAGATTCCATAAAATGCATGCCAGGGGGGGATAAGATCAGGTGCAGTTGTCAGACTTCTATTCTCTCACAAAATGAGAGACTATTGTTTTTATTCCTTTCTAATTATTCGAATTTTGATGTAATTCCTTTCATCCAGGTTTCTGTTTAAGAGGACATAAAGAACACTGAATTATCACAATAGAAGCATTTTCAGTAATCTGAAAAATATGGTAAATGGGAGTTGTGTCAGGACATTGGAAACAAGATAATAACTTCAATTTAACAATAAAAAAAAACAAAAAAAAAAAGGAAATCTATGCTGGCTAGTAGTGCTAAGAGCTAGTCTTGCCATACATCCTAAAACCATTTCAATTTTTACATTTAAATGGTTGGCAAAGCAGGAGACGATCTTAATTTTTACACTATAACTAACAAATTCTCCCATGATCTTCTTGGTACAAGATATAGTAGTATAGTCTGGAGAACATGCTTAAATGGGTCTCTGGTTCATAAACCAAAAGAAAGTATGATTTCTGAGCCCTGTTATTTTTCAAGCTTCTATGTAATATTCAATGAGAAAAAAAAAAGATCCATTATTCTAATGAGGAGCTTATTAGCAAAGGTGAGTAAAAGAATTACTACTATTTAGGCTTTTACATGTCATACACACACACACACGCACATATACACACATGTATACATTAAGTCATTTAAAACAAAAATAATCCACAAAATGGAATCACATAGCTAAATCATATTCAGAATATGATCAGCTCTGACTCCTGGCCTTTTTCTGCTATCCTATGTTCAATAGCTCCATTTTGTCCTTATGTTATAGATATCAGGTACTTAACTAACTTTATGAGTTTACCTACTAAATTTAATTTTGGTTTTATAACTGGGTATATATAGTACAGTCACTTAGGAAAGATGACCTGAGATGAAGGGTTTCAACACTGAAAGAAAGAAGACTGGGTTGAAGTAATGACTGTTGGCTGTCACTTAGAAGCAATGCTATCATGGACAAACCACCTAACCTCCGTGACTTTGTTTCCCCATTAGCAAAATAAGATAATAATATTTGTAATATCTATTGCATTAGGGATATTGTGGGAAAAAGAATTTAAAAATATACAAATAAAAATTTTTATGATGAATATCTAGGGTGATGGTGGGTTTCTGGCAATAGGGTAATAAAACAACTAAATAATTAATTATAGGGAATGAGTACCATAGTGAAGATGATGGAAGTGGAGCAGAATCTTCTAACAGTGATGTTCAAGGAGTGTTCCGGAGATGAGAAGCTTTTGGCAGATGAAGCAGGTATTGTCTCCTGAGCTACCTCATAGGCCTTTCTCTGGCCAACGATGGGTCCTAGAAATGATTAAAAGTACAGGAAGTTGAGAATAGGATTTTTTTTTTTTTTTTTTTTTTTAAGAACTGTATTCAGCCAAACTTTCACAACACAGATTTAATCCCTATGAATAAAAAACCTCTGGGCTTCAGTTCTCTCATCTAGTAAATAAGGAGGATAGTCTCAATAATCTCAAGTCTCTCCTAACTCTAAAATTACCAATCTGGGATATCATCTCACTCGTAGTGACTACTCTAGCTCAGGTCCTCACCACTTTATGTTCAAGTCTTCACATACCTTGGTTTTAACGAAACCAGAGTACTACTCCATTAATACTCCTTTGCAGAGTCTGGCTGTCTCCTATGACTAGCGTATATTTTCCCTTCTCCTCCATTTCTCACACTCCTTCAAGGCCTAGTTTTGAAACCATTTCCTCCTTGAAACTTCCTCATCCAGCCTGGAGAGTCTTACATGAACTAATGCTAAGTGAAGTGAGTAGAACTAAGAGAACATTGTACACAGCAACAAGATCACGTGATGATAAACTGTGATAAACTTTTCAACAGTGATTCAGGCCAATTCCAATAGACTTGTGATGGAGAGAGTCATCTATATCCAAAAAGAGGATTATGGGGACTGAATGGGGATCACAACATAATATTTTCACCTTTTTTTGTTGTTGTTATTTGCTTGCTTTTTGTTTTATTTCTCATTTTTTTCCTTTTTGATCTGATTTTTCTTGTGCAGCATAATTGTAGAAAATATGTATAGAAGAACTGCACATGTTTAACCTGTATTGTATTACTTGCTGTCTATAGGAGGGAGAGAAGATTTGGAACACAAGGTTTTGCAAGGGATGAATGCTGAAAACTATGCATACATTTTGAAAATAAAAAGCTTAAAAAAAAAGGCATCTTAAAAAAACCAAAAACAAAAACCTTCTTTCAATGACAGAGTGGATAGAGGGTTGGGTCCAGTTTCAAATACTGTGGGACCCTGGGGGAATCTATTTGCTTCAGTTTCCTCATCTGTAAAATGGGGATCATAACACCTCCCAAGGTTGTTGTGAGGATCAAGTGAATAATAATTGTAGTGCCTGGCCCATAGTAAGCATTACACACGTTAGGTAGTAGTAGCAGAAGCAGGAATATTTACTCCCTCAAGGAATTATTTTGTATGGACTCAACCTTAGGTGTATTCCCCACCCCTTGCTCCAACTTCCACAAAGAATGAAAGCGCCCTGAGAAAATGGCTTCTTTTTACAGCTTGATGTATTCCCAGTACCTGAGCATTTAACAATCATGTTGTAGAGGGCAACTGGAAACAGCGTGGAGAGAAAGAGTCAGAATCAGTTCCATTTTTATTGTTTTCCGTTTATAACAGTTACTAAGTATGACACTGAGTCCCTAGTTTCCAGAAAGCAAGCTTGGAGTCCCTTCCGTCTCTAAGCCTGAGCAAGGGTATAAACACCTAAGTGCCCTAGATCTCAGAGGACTGGGTCCGATCACAGTTCGGCTCGAGCCCCGACAGAAGCTTCCTCGGGGCCGGACCCCATCTCCGCCTGACCCTCCCTCCCCCAATCCGGTCACTGGGATCCAGGCAGAATGTCCACCCAGTCCCTTCAGCTCCACCTGGGATGCCGCCAGCTCCTTCGGAAGCTTCCCCAGACTCCTTATAGCCTCATTACAGCAGGCCCCCTCAGCCCTCACGCAGCCCCGCTCGGGGTCTCTGACCTGGACCCGGAGCAGCCCCTCACTGCTTTCCTTATGGCGCAGACGAAGAAACTGAGGCCCAGGGAGGCCGGGGTGATTTCAAAGAGGCAGGGGGAAGAACCAGAGAGGACATCCCCTTTGCATTCTTCTTCCCTCCAACCACCACCCCCGGGACAAAAAAAAAAAAAAAAAAAAAAAAAGGTGGAGGACAGCGGGCAGCAAACTCCAACATAACCTACAGAGCTAATACCAACTCACCTGCCCTGAGGCTAGTGTTGGCAACGGACCGGAAGCGTCCCCGGCCCTCGCTGCCGGCCTTCACCTTTCCACTTCCGGGATGCTCTAGGAAGCCTGGAGGACTCGGCGGCTCTGTAGTCAATCTGAAGGGCTGAGTCGGCAGAAAGGCTCTTGCCACCCCCACCCCACCTCCCCAAATTCCGGGAGATGAAATTCAGAAGAAGGAGACAGAACGGAAAAAAGGGCTAGGGAGCAATAAAGTTCATTCCACTTCTTCCCCACCCTTGTCTCTTCCATCTACTAGATCCCTTCCCTTACTTAATCCAATGTTTTCCTTCCCACCCATTCCAGTTCTGATTACCTGTAAAAGGAGTTGGGGCGGGGGGAGGGAAGCTGGGCACACCCCCACCTCAATGTTATGTAAGTCGCATAACAGGGTTTTAAATGGACAAACAAAATGTCTATGCCCAGGGAACCCTGGGGTTCAGAGCGGTAGTCGACTTGGCTGAGGTAGCCGTGGGGGAAGCTCGGCAGACCGCAGCTGAGAAGGGGCCAGTCTAGTAAAGGAGAGAGCTCCCGGCCGGAGATTGCTCTCAGCGGGAGGGAGGTCAGAGGAAGTGTCCCATCGCCCTTCTCCAGACGGACTCAGGATGAACACATAGATAAGAGTCCTGGGGAGGGAACAGCTTCAAGGCGAATGACTCCCTGAACTGGACAGCTGGTGATGGACTTGAGAGGACTTCCAGGATAACTGACTCTAAAGCTTGAAAGAACCTAGCATTCATCTGATTCCCCAAAAAATCATCTGGGGAAAAGAACTGAGCTAAAAAAATTGCCCAAGCTGGAAGGAAGCTGAAATGCTTTGTGATCCAGTTCCCAGGGAAATCACCATCAGAGAAGAAGAATTTGTCTCCTCCTGTTTCCTACCACCAGCTGTTAATTAGCATTTAAATCTCTTTTAAAGGCAATTTATTCTTTTGTTTCTGAGTTAGATTTCCAGGATTAGAATGTCAACCAGGACTTCCCCAAACAATGGGAGAAAAGGCCAGGCAGAAGTGGAAGCTTCAGTGGTCAGGGTATTTAATCTGGTGTTTCAGTTTTTATTTTGCACTTTTTTACTGACAAACACCTTGTCAGGTGGGAGATAGCCTTGCAAGATTGCTTTTTGCTTTTTCTTATTCTGAGAGTCTCTGCTTGTTTTTGTGGGCAATACTGTCTCACACAGTTTGGGGGTTCATCTGGGATATTTCATGCTCATGAAGGGTCTCTCTTGTACTGAATCCTTGGGCAAGCGGCCTCTGAAGAGTTCTCCCAGTGATCATTGGGCTTGGCTCAGGAACTCCCGCTCCCGATTGGATAAACTCCTAAAGAGAGACACTCGGAGAAAAACAAAAATAAACCAAAAATCCCAAAGAGAAGTAGGCTAGCAAAAATAGAGGATTAATTCGGCCCAGAAGATATGCCACTGAGAAAAGTCTGAAAACAGGTAAATTGTGCAGCACAGCCCAGGTAAAGACAAGAACTGGTGCAGGGAGGACTCTGCCAAGCAAATGGTGAGCTGCCTTCAAAACTGGGATTGGAAGAATTTAGACAGTTAAAAGGTTCCCATTTCCCTTAGATTGGCAAGAACTGGTGAGGGGTGGGGAGAGAGAGAGACTCTATCCATAAGAGGACCCTCCTCTGTCAAGCAATTGGTGAGTCATCTGGATAACAGGAAAATCCTAGGCGGTTCAAGTCTGTAAGGATTCTCCTATTTTCCTTTGGTAAGACCAGGTGAGTTCTCCATTAAAAGATAATAATGATGCAGTACAGCTTCTAGGGAAATATAATTGTGAAGAGGTCCCCTGAACTTAGGGTACTTTTGTTCTGTTTGCTAACTCCTCTCATCTCAGATCAGATTAAGAAAAGAACTGTAGGGAAACTGAAATTCTGCCTCATCTATAGAAATAAGGAAAGCAACAACAGCTGTAGGGACCCCATACACAACCTTGCCCAAATACCTCCCTGACCCAGCTTGGAGGAATAGAGGTAGAGTTGGGGGTTCAGTCTCCATGGTCACCATTCTCTGACCCCTGGCATCAGAAACTAACATCAAAGGGAGATCCTGGCCTTCAGCAGGTTCTGTCCAGCAAATGCCTGGGAAGAATCCAGGTGCCCCCAGTACCACCCAGCACAGCAGTGAGGTAAGAAAGCCATTCAGCATTTGGTAAACCCACCATTCTCTGGTTCAGTTGTGGATATGTATTAACTATGTAATTTATGGCAAATTATTTTATCTCAGTTTTCTGATTTGTAAAGAAAAATAGTAATGATTGTTGTGAAAATCACAAAATTGCAAAAGTGCTTAGTGTAAAACAAATGCTATATGAATGTTAACTGCTTTATTGAATATAATTGCTTCATATTTGATAACTTTATGGACTTTTACATGTGACCAACATACAATGCCAGTATTGTGATAAATTTCTATGTGTAAAGCAATTTGGAAGCAAATTCAACTAAATTAAGGCCTCCCCAGGATTAGGAGCATAATGCATTGTGGAAAGTCTCTTTCTTCCCTCTCCCCTTCTTCCCTGACTGAAGATTTAAAAATTTGGGAACTTTAGGAAAACAGAAAAGCAATTTGCTATTACTTTAAAGATTCTGGCAACAAACAGCCTGCTTTTGAATTATTGAGAGTCAGACATCTGAGGGCCTGTCAGTAAGTTTAAAAAAAAAAATGCACTTTAACCCTTTCCTGGCTCACAAAAGAGCAATGGTTTGTGTTAATTGGAAAATAACCAAATAGCAATTCACTTTGTCTAGAACATTTAATTAGAATTTAGAGAATCTCATTAACTAAAATTAACTCAATTTAAAAATCTGTTCTATCTCAATTTTTAAGAATTGTCTTGTTTTCTCCCTAAAACAAAAGGGAAACATTTAAGGAAATAGATAGCTAAAACTATTTGGCTATGCTTAGGAATATTCTAAAGTTGTTATTTTATCTCCATGTATGAGGTATGCAATACCTTTTTCCATCTTCACAGAGTGGGGAGAGGTATCAAACAGCACAGCCCATGAAAACACTTCCTTATAACTTCCAGGAACAAGCCCTTGCTAAAGAAAGGGGGGTATACCCTTTCTCCTTTTGGGTAATTTCAAACACCTTCAGGTCAACTTCTATTCCCAGAGACCAGCCAGTGTAAACTTCTCTTTAACCCACACCAAGCTACTCACTTGGGAAACAATGCTCTCCGATCCCTTGTGAAACCTATTTTCATTGGTCACAAGGTAGGAGAAACAATTAAACAGATCTGTCAGATTTGCCCAGTTTGTGCCCAAGTAAATGTTGAAAGGGCTGTTAAATGCCCCACCCCCAATCCTGAAACCCACCCAGAGGGGTACATACTTAGGCTAGGGCTGGCAAATACACTTTACACACATGCCCCTTCTCAGGGACTTCAAACTGCTTTTGGTTTTTGTTGACACCTTTACTAATTGGTAAAAGCCTTTCTTGCAAGACTGAAAAGGCTAAGAGGTTTTTGCTAAGGGAAATCAAACCCATTTAAAATTATCTCCACTCTGCATGTCATCCTCTCTACCTAATGCTTAATGCCTTTTAAACATTATTGTATTTGCACCCCAGGTCACCTTAGCACTCCTTTCACTACGTATAATACCATTGTTCTACCCATTACCCCTACTTTTTTGAGGAAACAAAGCAGGTATTTATCCAGGGAAAAGGTGTCTGGATGAGACATTCATGATAGCTTCATCTCTTATCCTCCCTCCCCACCTCTGGGTGAGGTTCCTGATTAGTGTCTAGTAACCCCATAACAACTCTATTTTTATTCTTTTTTTGCTCATATTTGGCCCCTGCATTTATTTTTATTAAAACTTTTTATTTGCAAAACATATGTATGGGTAATTCTTCAACATTAACCCTTACAAAGCTTTCTGTTGCAATTTTTCCCCCCTACTCCCCACCTCTCCCCTAGATAGCAGGATATCCACTACATGTTAATTATGTTAAAACACTTGACAAATCGAATATATGTACACATAGTTCCACACTTATCATTTTTGTGCAAGAAAAATCATATCTACAAGAAAGAAAAATCAGAGAAAGGAAACATAATGCAAGCAAACATCGATAGAGAGCATGAAAATGTTATGTTGTGGTCCACATTTCATATCCCTCTCTCTGGGTGTATATGGCTTTCTTCACTGAACAATTGGAACTGGTTTGAAACATCTCACTGTTGAAGAGAGCCATGTCCATCAGAACTGATCATCATATAGTATTGTTGTTGCCATGTACATTGATCTGGTTCTGCTCATTTCGCTCAGCATTAGTCCGTGCAAGTCTCTCCAGGCCTCTCTGAAATCATCCTGCTGGTTGTTTCTTACAGACCAATAATATTCCATAACATTCATATACCACAGTTTATTCAGCCATTCTCCAATTGATGGGCATCCATTCAGTTTCCAATTTCCAGCCACTACAAAAAGGGCTGCCACATTCTTGCACATGTGGTGGCCCCTGCATTTTTAACCTCCAGATTCCAAACTATGAACTTCCAACTATTTGTCCAACCTGAATACCACTGGCTAACTGATTTTGACACTCAGTACCTCACTGATTGCTGCCATCTTCAAATCGAGTGTCTCCCCTCCTCAGATGGGACCCCACTAGGCAGGGACAGCTCTATGCCCCTTATCAGCATATACCTCCAGAAGATGAGATCTCCATCCCTTTGTCCCAAATGAATTTGGGGTTCAAACTGCTTGAGAGGGGAAAAATGATGGGGTATATATTCTAGGGGAAACATCAGTGAGGAAGTCCCCTGAAATTAGGGTCCTTTTGTTCTAATAATCTGATTCTAAAGTCTTCTGGCCTTAGGATAGTCCTACAAACATTGCTGACTGTCAGAATTGGATAAATTTGTCTCCTTGCTCCTGGTTCTTTACTAAATTCTTTTGGAACTTATCAGTTGGTATTACAATTACAATAAATGTTGCCCCTTGATTTGGAGATGGGTTCAAGCCTGCAAATTCTTTTTTGAGATCTCAAAACACTGGTTTGTGACCCCTAACCTTTTGGGGTCTCCTTTTTGCTTGCAGTTTTTGTTGTTGTTGAGGTAATTGGGGTTAAGTGACTTCCCAGGGTCACACAATTAGTAAGCATTAAGTGTCTGAGACCACATTTGAACTCAGGTCCTCCTGACTTAAGGGTTGGTGCTCTATCCACTGGGCTACCTAGCTGCCCCTGGTCTCCTTTATGAACCTCAACAGATGAGATACGGTGAACCTTAGGAAAGTAGCTGGCTCTAAACCTATCTGGTGTCCCAGAAAGATAGTGCTTTAAGGAAGAATTGGATTGAAGTACCAGAATGTATAGGGATTAAACAGTCTATTCCCTGAGGGTTGGATGTAAATTCAAAGGAGGCTTCAATACCCGCCTACAGGCTTCCGCTCCTCAACTGCCCTTTCCTCTTGTACTTCAAGGTAAGGTCGAGAATGAGACCTTGATTGATTTAGAAAAGCAGTTTGGGTTGTGTGTGTATTCATGAGTCTGTGTTTGCCTTCTGAGTTTCTCTCAGTCAGGTGAATTACAAAGGAAAAGATCTGGCTATTTGGGATTTAAAAAGTGCTTGTTTTGTACATAATTGGACTTGTGCAAATAGCTTTTAGCTAGAGAGGAGGCCTAGTTCTGGAATAGAGAAAGTTTTTAATTGCCACACTAAAAAAAAAAAAAAAAAAAAAAAAAAAAAAAAAAAAAACTAAACAAAAAAACACCCTGACATTTCTGTGGATCTAAAACTGGCCAATTTGGGTCTGCAGAAATAGTTAAAAGTTATAGAACTGTTAAAACATTTTAGCAGATTCTGAGGTTTTTGAGACTAAGTTTTAAGTTGTTTGGCACTATCAGCTAAGTTGATTTCCTCTATAGTATTTTTAAATAGATCTAATTTACATGATTAAAAAGACCTCTGAAGGCCAGAATTTGAGGCTTATGGGGGGGGGGGGGACCTGAAGGAAAAAATGCCCTCTCCGGGACTTTCCAAGCTTCTCAGGTTTGTAAAATCTATCTTGGCTAGAGAGGTGTCCATGGGTGGCCTGGTCTTCTGGGGTTTGTGCTGGTGCCCTAACATCTTTGATATGTCACCCCTCCCCCAGCATTTCTGGCATGGGAGAGTGGACTAGTCACTGGACCACACACCTGTAGCCATATGTAGGTGTAAGATACCTGGGTCCAAATTTCTCCAACCCTCTCCCCCAGAGTCCTAAAACCCACCAATTTCTTAAGGCCCTGTGGATGAACTTGAAAGGGAAGTTTTCTGCCACTTTAAAATTTTGGGGCTATGTGTGTTTAAATTGGAATTCTGATTCTGAAATTGTATAATTATTATTAACTAGTGCATGCTAAAATTGTGAACTTGTTTATTCTGGTATAAGATGTTAGAAATTATGTGTGCAATGATAGTGAAATATTGTTATTAGATATTTAAATCTGTATTTGATTTTAAATTAAAATTTTTGGTTCTCTGGCAACTAACCTAAAAAGGTCACATGTTTGTATCTCCTAATTAGATGAAATATATTTAAGCTACTATGTTGCTTACTAAATTGTATATTGGGCAATTTGTAAAAATTGTATGAACTATGCTTCAACATTTTGTCAGTCCAGTTGACTATGATATAAATTTTGTGAAATTTAGTATTTAAAATATTAATCTTAAGGTTTGTTTTGCTTTCTGCCTTTAATAAAAAAGTAAAAGCAAGAAAATTGGCATATGAGGATATGTGTAATTGCAGAACAAGATGTATCTGAAGGGTGTGTAATATGTCTAGAGATAGATAGGAAGGTATTAAGGAGGTGTCCCTCCAAAGGGAGGGAGCCTGGCTCCAGAATCACCCTTTGAAATGTTGTATGGAATGTCTTACCTAGGGAAGGAAGAATGGATCCCATCCCTTCAGACAAAGGATACATTTTTAAGGAATTGTCTACTGTCTGTGTCCTCATCCCTTTTTAGCCCCCAGGAAGCAAGGATTACTGATCCAGACAACATCTTTGGCATTTGCAGTTCCAGGAGTCCTGGAAAAAGCAGAGTGGGAAACACCTTACCTGACTTTACAGATGAATGGGACTGCAGCCTGGAGACTGAGAACACCAGGTTTAAATGACTTATGGAGGAATTTAAAGAATGGACTGTTAAGGACAATTAAGAACCTCTAAAATTGACTTTGTCTTTAGAAATATTTTGGTGGGAGGTAGGAGTGTTTATGCCTAGAGGAACTGTAACAATATTCATATTTTACCTGTTATTTATATTTTATAGGGACTCCTCGATTGAAGGAAGTTGAATTAACATTTATTTAGGATGAAAAAATTATTAATTCTGACAGGGTTCTTTGATGTGAAATTAGGACAGCATATTCTATATTCTATGAGTTTTAATTGGTTACATTGTGCCATTTAAGAACTGTTCCCATTGTTTAGGGAGATTCTGAGAACAGTGATCTATGTCTGTCCCTTTGAACCATGAACCAGGATTAATAACATATTTTGATATAGACTGGTTATTGAGCATCTTACTGTTATCAATGTAAATAGGTTTAGTCAATACCTATTTAGGATATGTAATCCTTGAGAGCTAAATTCACCTGAAGCTTTAATTAATGAGACTTGCTATTTGGGATAAAATCTCTTGGGACTGTAGCTGATATTTGGAGTTCTGAATTTAGATATGATTGTCTGATGGATCATCAAGCCAGTAATCCACTATCTGGGAAAAAAAAATGCCACAAGCTACTCAAAGGAATCCTGAATTGTTACAGGTGGAGGTTAGTATCTGGGAAAGAGTTGGAAGGACAATCTTGGCCTCTAATTAAGATGGGATCCTTCTGACACCATTCCCAGTGGTGTAAACAACCTGATTGTTTTTGTGGTTGATACGATCCCTCACAGGAGGAAAGTTAAATCCAATCAAGCTGATGAGATCAAGTAAAATAGAATAGAGAAGAGAAGAAGAGAGATGTGGGATGACCAAGGTTATTGGGCATGACCTGAATGATAATCCACAAAGAAGACAGAGAAGGAGCAGTCTGACAGGACTAAGAATGATATCCAGAAAACAGAAGAGGCAGTAAGGAAAACAGATATTAACAGTGGAGTGCAATATGGAGTCAATTAGGGTCACTGTCAAAGGCTACAAAGTGGTTGAGAATGAGAAAAGGCCACTGTGATGTCTAAATTTGTGCATCTCACATTTCTTTTGAGCTATTGCAATTCTGCTTCACTTATAGAGCACAGAACTTTCTTTTTTGTGGTCATGCCATGCTAGGTGATTCCAAAGTTCTTCAGAAAGACTGTTCTTATGTCACTTCTGCTAACCACTATGTGAGGGTTTACCCTATGTAAGTTGTCTGTAAAATAATCTTTTAGGTTAATGTACATAAGGCATTTGAATAACATAGCTGACTCATTAGAGTTAGACTCCCTGTAATAAGAGTTTGAATGGTTGGCAGTTTAGTTCAAGAAAGGACTTCAGTGTCCTTGTCCTGCCAGTTGATCTTCAGAACCTTTCTAAAACAATTCAAATGGAAGCATTTCAGTTTCTTGGCATAGAGCTGGTAGGTCAGTTACCATACTAATTAATGGTAAATTATTTAACTTGGAAAAGACTACAAGTCAAGACTAAAATGGAGGGAGAGTTGCTGCATGATTTGTTGTTGTTCACAGATGATAAAATATGCCAAGATAAGTAAGTTTATATGCAGTATTTGTGGTCATTGACGGTTTCACATATGATGGTATGGCTCTAGGTGGTGGAGAACCCTGGTGTTGTTAGGCCAAAGCAGCAGAGAATTATCTTTGCATTTCAGTTTCTGGAGCCGCATTGAGTGCATTATCATCTATGAACAACATCAAATCATTTCTCAAATACATAAATATATTTAGCATTATATATAGTTAAATTTATAGAAATCAGAGCCATTCCCTAATTGACAAATAGTCAAAGGATATGAACAGGCAGTATTCAGAAGAAGAAGAAGAAAAAAAAAAAACTATCTATAGTCATAAGAAAAAAATGTTGTATATCACTACTGATTAGCGAAATACAAATTAAAACAACTCTGAGGTACCACCTCAAACCTTTAAGAAATATCAAATGCTGAAAGGGATGGGTGAAAATAGGTACACTAGTGAATATTAGCATAGTTGTAAACTGGTCCAATCATTTTGGAAAACAATCTGAAATTATGCCCAAAGCACTAATAAAATTGTGCATATATCCTTTGACCCAGCAATACTACTATGAGGACTGTGCCCCAAAAAGATCAAAGAAAAAGGTAAAGGGCCCATATGCACAAAAATATCTATAGCAGTTTTTCTTAATAGATTTTTTTCTTTTAGTTTCAAAGAATTAATATTGAGGGGATGCTTATCAATTGGGGAATGGTTAAACAAGTTGTAGCATGTGATTGTGATGCAGTAGAACTATACTTTAAGAAATGACAAAGGAGATAACTTCAGAAAAAAATCCTTATGAGGTGATGCAAAGTGAGCAGAATGAAGAGATCACTACATACAGTAACAGCAACATTGAAATGATAATCAACTGTGAAAAACTTATTTACTCAGATCAATACAAAGAGCCAAGACAATTCCAAAGGGTTCCTGATGAAAAAAATGCTAACTACTTCCAGGGGAAGAATTGATGAATTATGTGTACAAAATTAAGTATAATTTTATCACTTAATTTTTCTTGCTTTTTTTTTTGCAATATAGCTAATATGGAAATACATGTTGCATGATTTCATATGCATAATTCACATTATTTTGCTTGTATTAATAGTATGAGAAGGGTGGGAGTGAAACAAGGCTGGCAAATGAAGATCAGCTTACTGAAGTAGGAGGTGGATACATGTTTTTCTGGGATAGCCACATTGAAAGGGAGTACATGAAGCTGGTGTAAGTTTTACAAACAAAACTAATCTAGTAAACAACATCACATGCCTTCCAAAAGGAGTAAATGACAAGCTCATGACAATGCAATTGTCATTTGCAGAAAAATGCCGTATCACCATTATTAGTGCCTATGTTCCCACCATGATGAGGTCAAAGAAAAATTCTATGAAGACCTGGAGACCTTTTTCATCAATGTGCCAAAAGAGGACAAGCTTATAATTCTGCGTATGCTGGAGTAGGCTCAGACTACCAGGCATGGCAGGGAATCCTTGGGAGGACTGGATTTTGAAACAATAATAGCAATGGTCATTTACTATTGGAAGATTTGTGCATCTCAATACCTCATCAACACTATATTCCATTTACTTAAATAAAATTTCATGGATGCCCAACTGCAGCAAACATTGGCATTTAATAGATTATGTAATTGTAAGAAGAGATAGGCAGGATGTGAGATTGACCAAGGAAATGTGTGGCACAGAGTGCTGGAATGATAATAAACTTATTCTCTCCAAGCTGGATATTCA
Organism: Myrmecobius fasciatus; assembly: GCA_023553655.1. NCBI lineage: Eukaryota > Metazoa > Chordata > Mammalia > Dasyuromorphia > Myrmecobiidae > Myrmecobius > Myrmecobius fasciatus. The sequence goes on along the minus strand of JAJPUD010007489.1, from coordinate 6,433 downwards.
CATTCAACAAAAGTGGTAGCTCCAAGGTGGAAAGACTACTAGAAGAATTAATGTCAACAGATTAGAGTGCTTCTCTGAAAAGGAACAGTTTTTTGCAAGCTTGGAGGATAAATTGAGCCAAAACAAAGTTGGAAACAATAGGGCAGAAAAGAAGTAGGTAGCTTTCAGAGATTTGGTGTACAGCACTGCATTTGCTCACTTGGGTAAGAACACCCACAAACATAAAGACTGGTTTGATGAAAATGATGGGGAAATTCGAAAGCTGCTAAATGGTACAGGGTGTACCAGCAAGATAGTTCATCCATTTCTAAGAAGGTAGCATTCAATTGCACCAAAAGTAAAGTACAATAGAAAGTTAAGAGAGATGCAGGATTCTTGCTTCAGTTAAAAAAAAAAAAAAAAAAAAGCAGATGAAATTCAGTTTTATGCTTTTAATAACAATCCAAAGTGTTTTTATGATGTACTGAAGGCTATTTATAGATCAAAGATCTATGGTCATCCTAATTACTTAGTGCTGATGGTGGCACACTGATTAGTGTAAGGACATGATCTTAGATGGGCTGAACACTTCCACAATGTTCTCAGCAGATCATCATCAATCAATTCTGAAACTACTGATGGTTTACCTCAAGTTGAAATCCATCACTTCCTACCTGAAATTCCAACTGAAGAAGAGGTTTTGAATGCCATTAGGCTTTCATGTGGTAAAGCACCAGATGCTGATTCTATTCCACCTGAGATTTACAAGGCCCATGTTGTAATGACACTGCTCATACAAAAAGTAACTGAAATTTTCCAGACTATATGGCAAGAGAAAGGTATGCCCCAGGAGTTTGAGTGCCTCCACTGTCCATCTTTATAAAGGTAAAGGGAATAAACTGACCTCTGACAATTATGGGGGGAGTGTGGAGGAGGGGGGGTCTCTCTTAGTCATTGCTAGCAATATTCTTGCCAGAATTCTCTGTAGCTGACCCTACGCCTAGAAAAAGGTCATATACCTAAGAGCCAGTATGGCTTTAGAAGGGGCTGAGGAACAGTCAATATAGTGTTTACTGCCCGACAACTCCAGGAGAAATTCCAGGAGCAGAGCAGAGGTCTGTGTGCAACATTGGATCTGACCAAGGCCATTGATACTGTCAGGCACGAGGGCTTACGGAACGTTTTGTCAAAATGTGGCTGCCCAGAGAAGTTCATCAGTGCAGCATGTCATGTCCGGGTTCTGACAGCGGGCAACCTCTCCAGCTTTCCCAGACACCAGAGCTGTGATACAGGGCTGTGTGTTTGCTCCTATGCTTTCCAACAGGATGTTTTCAGCCATGTCACCAGACGCTTTCATTGAGGACAAACATGGAATCAGTCAGCTCCCGCACTGATGGTAAATTCTTCAACTAGAAAAGGCTACAAGCCAAAACTAGAGTGGGGAGTGTAGGACCATGATTTTTTGATTGCACTTGATTGTGCACTTAATGCAGCCCCTGAAGTGGAGACGCAAAAAGTATGGATCCATTCTGTGCTGGTTGTGCTAATTTTGGCTTAACAATTAACACCAAGAGAACACTGGCCCTCCTTCGGCCAACACATCATCTATTTGTAGAACCATTAGTAAGAATAAATGGTGAAGTTTTCAATGTTGTGGGTAAGTTCTCTTACCTTGGCAGCATACTTTCCAGATATGTGCTCATTAATAATGAGGTAGACACGCATTGCCAGAGCTAGCTCAGTGTTTGGGAGGCTCTGAAGGAAAGTGTGGGAGAGGAGAGGTATTGGACTGACTTCCAAACTGAAGATCTACAGAGCCACTGTGCTGACTTCAGTGCCGTATGTCTAAGAAATCTGGACAGTGTACTAGTGCCATGCCAAGAAACTGAGCCGCTTCCATCTGAATTGTCTTAGGAAGATTCTGAAGATCATCTGGCAAGACAAAGTACTGGACACTAAGCTCCTTCCTCAAACTAACCTGACAAGCATCCCGACACTTCTGCAGAGAGCACAACTCTGTTGGGCTGGCCACATTGTTCAAATGCCAAATGTACATTTGTCCAAAAAATTATTTTATGAAGAACTCAGGGCAAATACTCACAAAGTGGCCAGAAAGCAATACAAGGATACTTTCAAAGTATCTTTTAAGAACTTTAGAATTGAGGAATGCCCAAGCATTGCATGCTCTCAGCAGAGAAAGTGCTGTGCTCTATGAGCAAAAGAGAATTGAATTAGCCCAGAAGAAACACAAGATGGCCAAAATTAGAGTCTACTCCAAATGTTCATAAAAGATTATTTGTGTCTGACCTGTGGCAGAGCATTCTGCGCTCGTACTGGTCTGATCAACCACAGTCAGACACACTGTAACTTGACTCTAACACACATGTTATTTTAGTCCTCTTCGAGAACGGAGGACAACCCTATATACTAGAAACTCACTCTCTCTCATTTAACCAATGGACAATGAATCTCCATGAGTCAAAGAAAGATTTCAAAATATCTTTGAGTATTCATCAAATAAACTATCCTGGAACCTAAGTGTTTTCAAGGACAAAACTCTTGTTCACAATCTCCTGGACCTGAATTCTCAAAATTTAAGAATGTTTTGGACAAATGATACCACAATATGTAAAATTTTTAAACTTCATTGAATTAAAAGTTATTAAAATGGAAGATCAAGTGGAAGAAATAAAAACCATGTGAGAAGTGGAAGTAGTACATCTCCATCATCCCATCTGCTACTGGAGCTGTTCCAACGATGCCCTCAGTGATCCTAAAGATGAACTTCATCTCAATTCTTAAAAAGCAGTTATTTTATCCACCTATACAAAAGTTTATAGAACATTAGACATAAAAGAATATTAGGGTAACAACTTGAGCTAGAATTATTTAACAATCAATCAATAAACATTTATTAAGAGCTATTATGTTTCAGGCACTGTGCTATGTACTAGGGATACAAAAAGAGGCAAAAGACAATCCTTGAGTTAAAAGAGTTTACATTACAGATTTCTCTCTCATATCTATTCTTACCCTCTTCCTCCCCCCTGCAAAGTGTTGAATAGTAACAGATATTTAAACAGAGCTTTAAAGTCTATAGCATGTTCTTTGTATATAGTGGAAGACAATAAGTAACTTCTTCCTGATTCCCTAATTGCAGGACCCCTGGGCTACTTCTGCTATGTTCAAACTCAGTACTGAAGGATTTGGTACTTTAGAATGATGCAGAATTTGGTCCTTTGGCATCCTTCATAATGGCTTCAGCTATGGAAGAAGGTACCAATCTAAAAGGAGAGACAATTTCCCTTTCTTTCTCTTCAATCTTATCCTGGAACTTGTGGCTAGGAAATACCTCTCTTGGACTTCCTAGAAGGATTGGGCAGGGCAGCCTTTTTCCTTGGCAAAATTTTCAACTGTTCGCATGTGGCTAGTAGAGCAGATATTTTATGCAGGTGACCCTAAGATAGGATACCTCTTGTTTCTTTCCCTGAGCATAGGACCCTAAACAGTAATCCTGAGATGGATGTTTCTATCCTTCTGAGATGTCAGAAGCTCCTAAGTCTCTCTGTCAGTGTTGGTTGAACTAAAGGAGGTGCCTCCTAAAGCTACTGCAGTGTTTCTAGGAAGAGAAGATGACCACAGGCAGGAGGACAAGCACAGTCACTGATCTAAAGTCACTAGTAATTCTTTTTGACAGAAAAGTTCAGAAAGTACAGAGCTAAGATGTCAAGCTGAAATGCCTCAAGAACCTCACTAAATACTTCATGTTTTAATGCTTTAAGTACTAACCTATTGGAAGAGCAAAACAGTATTTATAAATGATTGCTTTTTAAGTCTTTTGTCAATGCATGCTTACGGTTCTTTTAACAATTTTTTTTTTGTGTCAGAAATAAACATGTCTTGCACCTAATCTACACTGCAGACTGAGTATATCTTTCTACTTTACCTTTAAGAGAGACCTTAAACAAAAACCACATTTAAGCTTTAAGTGATTCTTTCCAGGGCTCTGAGGTGGCAAGATAAAGGATCCATAAAAAGAGTGCAAGTTCCTCAGGCCTGAGCCCAATTTGTGTTCATGGGTCAGAACGAGGGTCTCTTTAGGAAAGGGTGAGCATTCCAGCTCTGCTGGCCCAGAATTGGCTCTGCTGTCACACATACATTATGTCATTTAAGCTCTTCATAAACCTCTGGGGTAGGTAGGCCAGGGACAGGGACTGGGTTTCATCAATTTAGGGAACTCCCAGATGAGGAAATTGCTTTTACTAATGCAGGCTGGCACCTTCTCTACAACTTAGAATCTTAGGGATCTGCCTAGGGCTATGAAAAGATACTTGCTCAGGATAACACAGATGTGTTAGCAGTTGTCTTGGCTTCCCAGATAGCTCTTGATCCCTTATGCCAGGCGGCCTGTCCTGTGATAATAGATCCCTATCTTATAGGAATTAGACAGGCTGAGACTTAGTAATCTGTCCATACCCACAAGGATAGTAGGTATCAGTGGCCTCTATAAAGGATATGATGGCATGCTGAGCCAATTCAAAGAAAGGCTAGGAGGTATAGTTAATATGTTGGATGAAAGAAAATTCTATAAAAGATCTTGCCTTGCTCATTGGGCTGAATCTAATCAGATAAAATTTAACGGATATAAATGTAAAGTCTTCCATTGGGTTTAAAAAATCAATCTCACAAATGCAAGATGAAGGTGGTATGAGCTAGAAAATTCACCTGAAAAAAGGCATGGGGCTTGCCCCAAATCACAGATACAAGTTTTGAATTCAAATCATAGGATTTGAAGTGGGAAGAGACTTTAGATGTACCAAAGGGTTGATTCCCAGCCTTTAGAGTAGGAAGACCTCTTTTTAATATCAAAAAAATTATCAGAGCCCCATTGTATTCATTGGTAATCATTGTATTACCAACATCCAAAGACTGAGAAAACATATGATGAAAAGGCTACTAATAACTCAGTAATGCTTTTAAATAATCTTATGTTTATTAATCACAATAGAATCTACACACATTTTAAAAAAGGTAATACATATTATGAGATAATATTTATTCAGCCTATAGAAGATATGTTTGCTCATTTATTATAATTCTACTTCACTTACACTGACATCACTTTAAAAATCTGCTGTAAAAACAGTAGCCTCCACTGAAAATGAAAATACAGCAACTGTTCACGGCCATAAACACGACTCACAAATAATTCAATCAGCAAGCCAAATAAAAGCCCTCTTGCTAGTTAGTGCTCACCATGCTTCTATAAGAAGGCTCCTTGAAGGGCACTGAAATCCATCTGGTTCTGAATGTTTTGATTTTTCTTTTGAGCATTCTCACTAAAAAGCATATTATAAACTGATAGTGAAAAAGCTTATCCTCAGTAAATTAAGCATTCAAAATTGATCTCTGATATAGGACAGTTCTCAAGCCCAAATAACCATTGAAATCACTAAAATTCATAAGCAACTACTCTCTAAACTGTAACAATGTAGTCTTAGAATCTTTGATTGTTTAAACAATACATATAAACTAAATTAGGCTGAAAGAGAATATAATCATTCAAAACCAAAACAGTATTATCAGTGAAAAAGCAAATTTGATACCTCGTGAAATCAGATAGTAGACAACTCCAAAGACCCACTCTAGGAGGGGACAGGTTTCAGCAAAAGTAAAGGTCATATTTCATTCTGAAAGGTCAGGAAAAAATTTTTCTTATTAGGCACAATTAAAACACCAATAATATAAAATTGGTCAACAAAAACACCATTACTCATACTAACATATTTCTTTGGAGTTAAAGATCAAAACAACAGTAATATGTTCATACAGATTCAGGAACCTTTGATACAATAATCTTATAGCACCCAGGAACCCAGGACCTTTGGCTGAGAACTACTGGAATTATCCAATTCCCTAATTTTACCCAGGAGGTAATGAATCCAAATCACTTTCCTAACTTACTAGTTTCCCCCAGGAACTCTTCCCCATGATCCTTTGGAACAGCAAAAACTCTGGATAATACCTCCCTCTTCATGTTGCCCAAATTCAAAAGGCTCAAGGATTCTATCTTGTCTTTTAGGCACTCTAACATGGTTCTATATATACAGAGAGCAAAAATGCAGTGGTTAGTATTAATCCCCTAAGTTTATCTATGCTTTCAGCTCAACACAATTATCTTTTGAATCCTTACAGCTAGTGCTAATTAAATATCCCACCCTCTGGGAAACAATTAAGTTACTTGAGATCCTCAAAAGTTACCCAAATCTAAGTGCCTTTAGTGTGGCAATTCTTATTTTCTTTTCGGCTCTTCCTCTAGGCTATTCCCAACCCAAGACCAGACCAAGTTGATTCTAGATTTTTTAAGACCCAGGTTGGCAAAATCACTCAGCAATTCTCTGTGCCATCTATATTCTTCCTCTCCAGACAAATGAGAGCCTTTTTTTTTTTTTTT
>JAJPUD010007488.1:39576-106759 GCA_023553655.1 Myrmecobius fasciatus | reverse complement strand
CCGCTTTATGGGAGAGTTCATGCCATTCACATTCACAGTTAGAATAACTAATTCTTTATTTCCTGCCATCTTATTTACCCAAGTTATGTTTTCCCCTTTCCTTTCCCCTTTCTCCCTTCCCCCCTCCTCAGTACTTTGCTTTTGATGACCCTCTTTCCCAAACAAAATTCTACCCTTTAGATCCCCTCCCTTTGTTTTTACTCCTTTCCCCTGATTCTTCTATTTTCCCTTCTATTAGTTTGTCCCTTACTTTTCCTCCTTTCCCTCCCACTTCCCTCTAGCAACAGACAAGTTTCTATGTGAAATCAAGTGTCTGATATACACTTTTAGAACCCAACCTGATGAGAGTAAGATTTACACAATGCTCATCTCCCCCCTTCTTTCTCTCAATTATATTAGGTTTTCTTTGCCTCTTCATGAGATTTTACCTTGTTTTTATTTCCTTTTTTAAAAAAAATCTTATTTTGCCACCTTTTCCCTCTTTTCCCCAATATGATAACCTTTCCCCCTCTAGTTTTCTTTTTCATGTTATCAGAGTAATATCTAGTTAATTATACCCCCAAACTTTAAGTATCCCCATAGTAGAAATAAAGTTCTTGAGAGTCCTTTCCTTTTTACCTTTTTTGCTTCTCTTGTGTTCTGTGTTTGGAGGTCAAATTTTTTGTTCAGATCTGGTCTTTTCATTAGAAATAGGTGAAATTCACCTATATCATTAAATGACCATCTTCTTCCCTGGAGGATAATGCTCATTCTAGCTGGATACGTTATTCTTGGCTGTAATCCAAGTTCCTTTGCTTTTCAGAATATTTGGTTCCAGCCCGTCAATCCTTCAATGTGGAGGCTGTCAGATCGTGTGTGATTCTAATCATTGATCCTCAGTATTTGAATTGTTTCTTTCTAGCTGCTAGCAGAATCTTTTCCTTGGTGCGATAGTCCTGAAATTTAGCCACAATTTTCCTTGGGGTTTTAATTTTGGGGTCTCTACCAGGAGGTGATCAGTGAATTCTTTCAATGGTGATTTTGCCTTCTGATTCTACAATCTCAGGGCACTTTTCTTTCAGGATTTCCTGGAAGATAGTGTTTATTTTTCATCATGGCTTTCAGGAAGTCCAGTAATCCTTAGATTGTCTCTCCTAGATCTATTTTCCAAGTCAGTTGTTTTTCCTAGGAGATATCTCATATTTTCTCCTAATTTTTCATTTTTTTTGTTTTTGTTTGACTGATTCTTGAAGTCTTATTGAGTCATTCACTTGCATTTGTTCAATTCTTATTTTTAAAGTGTTGTTTTTTTCAGTTAACTTTTTAAGCTCCTTTTGTAACTGGCCAATTGAATGTTTTTGTTCATTGCACTCATTTGCCACTTCACTAATTTTATTTTTCAATACATTGGTGTCTTTTTCATATCTCTTTTGCATGGCATTATATCCTTCTTGCAAGATATTGTATCCTTCTTGCACTGATTTCAATTTATTTTCCCATTTATCCTCCAGCTCTCTTTTGAGGTTCTTTATGCAATCTTCCAGAAAGGCCTTTTGAAAAGGGGACCAGTGATGGTCCTTAATAACTTCCTCTGGAGTTTTGTCTAAAGGAACCTCCGGATCTGTGGTCAGCCCTTCTTTCTCTCGATAGAAGCTGTCTATGGTGAGAGCTCTCTTTTGCTTCTTCATTTTTTTAGACTGTGTGGGGGTCTGTTGAAGGCTAGAGAAGCTGCAGCTGCATTTGCCCTGAGGCAATTCCACTAATCAACGTAAGGTGGTGGTGGGTCAGTGGGGTTCCTGAGTGCCTCAGATGAACTCCAGGTGTTTGGAGTTTGGAGTTTCTGCCACAATGAGCTGAGTCCCACCCTCACTTCTGGCCTGCACCGAGTCCACTGTTTATCCCTCTGTCTGAGTTAAACAAACCTGATATGAAGTTCTTCAGAGATATCCAAAAGCAATGTCCAAATATTTCTGGGTTCGTTGACTTGAAGATCAGTTCAGAGGCTTATTTTATTGTTGTTTTGAGAGAATATCGAAGGCGGACACAGAGAGTCATGTTTTCACTCTGCCATCTTGGCTCCACCCCCTCCCCTCTGCCTTTCAATCCCATTGTTTTCATCCTTATCATAACAAAAAGTCCATCTACCTTTTAGTACTTTTCCAAATTATGATGCTTACACTATTTATATTCTTGTCCTTTCACTATCTTGATTTCTTAGTGAACCATTTCAACTGTACATTTTCTTCTCTTCAATCCCTTGCCCTCTTTAACTGGTCAACAAAGTTACCCTTTCAATCAGCCCATTTATTGCTTTTGCTCCTACTCATATATTACCGAATGAAGCTGAAGAAAATCAGAGAACCATGTTGATTGGATCCATTATAAGCTTATATGTATTCTCAACTGGGTCTCCTTTCTGTAGCAAGACCATCTTTATTACACTCTCTTAACTGACTCACTAATCCTACTTAATAGCATTTCTAAATCTTTTCAACTGTCTTCAAATCTTTTATATTTTCACTTCCCCTACCCTATCAAATAATGACTTTGGCTCATATTTCATAGAAAAAAGTGAGAGTATTCACTGAATGCTTTCTCTTCTATTCTCTACTCTTCACTGACATTTTCAGATATCTATTGCCATTATTACTCCCTAATGAAATGACTCTTCTCCTCATCAAGATAAAGTCTGCTAGTGGTTTCAATACATTCAATTTCTTCCAGTAAATAGCCCCAATTGTTGTCCTGTATCTTAAATTAATCTCTCCCTGTCTATTATTTCCTTCTCTGTTGCCTACAAACTTGTTTCTGCTTTCTTTGCATACAAAAATCCTTTGTTTGTTTCATCTATCTCTGCTAGCTATAACCCCATATCTTTTGTGGTGAAATTTCTTGAGTAAGTCATCTTCTTTAAGTGTATCACTGATTTTCTTCTCACTCTTCTCAGTTATGTACTATATAGTTTCCTACCTCATAATTGAACCAAAAATATTCCCACCAAAGTTACTACTGGTTTCTTAGTTGCCAAATTTAATGCTTTTTAAGTCACAACTCTTCTTTACCCCTTTGCAGTCCTTTTACACTGCTGCTAATTTTCATGCCCTTCATATTCTCTTTTTCTAGGGTTCCTTGACACCATTTTCTCCTGGTTCTCCTCTTACAAATCTAACCACTCAATTTCAGCCTAGATCTTCATGAAAGTGATGCATGGTAACTATGGATGTCCCACTTCTCTGTCTTGAGATCTCTTATATTCTCCCTTTACACTATTTCATCTGGTTATTTTATTAGCTTCCATAGATTCAACTATCAATTATGCTGATGACTTTCAATTCTACTTATCCAACACTAACTTCTCTTTTGATCTCCAGACCTGTAACTTTAACTGCATATCAGACATTTAGAACTAGATGTCTAGACATTTTAAACCTAGGTCCAAAACCGAATTTATCTTCTTTTTCCTGACTTCCATTATGTTTAAAGGTTCCATTATCCTCTACCCAAATTTACTTTTATGCTCTCCTGCTTCTGTCTGACATAATCATCTTTATTGAAAGCCCTTATCACTTCAAAACTGGATTATTACAATTTCCTTCTTTTTGGTTTCCCTGCCACAAATCCCTTTCCCTCCTGTTCACCTTCTATTCAGATTTGACTATCTATCCTCCTATTCAAATAAACTTCAGTAGTCCCTATGAACTCTAGGATCAAATGTAAAGCCCTCTGGTTTCAAAACACTCCATAAACTCCCTGCTCATCTTGCCAGTTTTCTTACATCTTACACTCTTCTACATACTCTCTAATCCAGTGACATTCTCACAAAATACATTCCTTATCTCTTGGCATTTTCACTAGCTGTCTCCTTTATAAGGAATGTTTTGTTCCTCACCTTTACCTCCTGGCTTCTTTCAAGTTCCATCCAATATTCCACATTTTAGAAGATATCTTTCTGATCTTCTTTAATTCCAGTGTCTCTTCTCTGTTGGTTATCTTTATTTTATCTTGTATATAGCTTGTCAATAAATATTTATTAATATATTTAATGCTTATTAATAACAAAAATTTATATTTGTTAATGATTAATAAATATTTAGTAAGCACTGACTATGTTCTGGGAACTATGCTAAGCACTGGGGATATATAAAGATACAAAAGAGAATCTTTGTTTTCAAAGAACTTAGGTTATTTGCATATTGTTTTCTCCATTATTCTGTGAACTTTGAAAGATATAATATCTTTTGTCCTCATTATTATATATACATGTGACACATATATATAAAATAATATATATTCTCTCTCTCTATATATAGTATAAAATGGAAGAATTTGTTGTTCCTGTTGTGTCTAATGCCACTTATACTTTCTTTTGACATTAGGACCCAAGTTTCACTATCTTTGATGGGGGAAAATAATTGTTGAAATAATTTTTGCAAAGTTTTTTTTTCATTTTAGTTTATATTTGTAGTACTTACTCCTTTTTCTTCCTTGAAAAGCCCTTGGAGTGACTTTCCTTATTTGTATATCTTGAAAAAGCTTTTAAAAAATATTGGTATTATTTTCCACTTAGTCTCTATGTTTTATGACATGTTATTGCTCACAATCATCAATCATCGTATTCCATAGAATTTTACCAATAAGTTTATATTTCAAGCTATTATCGTCTTTGGCATTCATTTCCTTCTGTTGTGGAAAAAAAGTGAAATACTGACTAAGGCATTTTATGGACTTAGTAATCAATTAACATTAACTTTACTATTGGACAAAATTATTGTTATTGATGCAGATGTTATTTCTGTTGTCCACTTTCTATTTTTTAATAGCATGTTTAAAAATTTGGAGTTAAATCTTCATTAGAGTGATTTATTTGTATTCAAAAGCCACAAGAACTTAAAAGCATAAGAATATTAAATAGGAATGTCAGCCAATTTTTATCATTATACATTATTAATAATAAACTTAATTGTTATTTCAAAATGTAAGACTTGGTAATAACAATAACTTTAAAATGAAAGAATTTATGAAAATAAATTGTTATTTTTATCCTTTAAAAATATGTTTCATTTTCTTAACAAATTCTCTGTAGCCCTTTGTTATATTGTATCAGAAGTATATTACACATACACACACACACACACACACACATACACACAGAAAGGGGAGCAGGGAGAGCCCAGTACCTTTGATTCACACTTTACTACTTTCAACAATTCCATGTGTGTTATAAACACAAGAAAAAGTTCAGCTATGGAGTTTTGTTTCCTGAGAAATGTATAGAACCTGAACTTGGAATTTTATTAAAAGTAATGCAAGCTTCAGATTAAGTATCCTGTTGATTCTAAGGACTTTAGTTCTTCCCTAAGGTGGATAGCCATATCTTAGGCCAGTATGCCAGTTGGAAGGATCAGTGATTATTACCAAAAAATGAAGTAGAAAGCAGAGTAGACTGTGGGAACATCAGTGGCTATGAGGTCTGAAGTATTAGAGGCATGAATTGCCAATGCTTATTCATACCTTGATCATGTGTATGTTCCTTATTTGTTGACCTCTCCATTTGTGAATTTTATAGGTATCCTTTTTTTTTTTATCATTGATGCTTTGTGTTTTTCTGGGAAAGCATGTCATAGTTTGATTGGAAGATGTTGTATTGCTACTGCTCTTATCATATCATATCAGTAAATACCTTGAACCCTTCTTATCCCTAGGGTGAGTATAATAAGGATAAACACATCAATGAAGGTGAAGCATTATGAGATCTATTCTTAAGAATATGGATTCAGAGTAAAACTTAAACCTTCAACAGCCATCTCACTGGGAATCTAATCTAATGAGGCAGGTAGAAGGGAGGAGATAGCCCAGAAGAAGTATTAAATATTTATTAAATTTCATTTCAAATCTAGTAATTGATTTTGAGGCAACATTTTAAAATGAAATTCTGGTAAAATAGTTATATATATATGTATGTACATATATATATAATATAGTTAGAAAACAATTCATTATTATCAAAATGTATTAATTATAGGTGTAGAAGAATGGTTAAACATTAGAGAAATAATTAGTATTATCCATTATACAAGCAACAAAAATAATTTTAAAAGCACATAGCCATTTCAATAGATGAAGGGAAAAATTGACAAAATATAGCACTCATTTATATCACAAATCATAAAAGTATAGATGATGAGGGATTTTTCTTTAATATGATGAAAAACATATCTAAAATCAAGATCTAGCATAATTTGCAATGAAGAAAATTCTTCATTGTAAATAGGTACAAATGGAATGTAACCTCTCTACATTTGAAGAAATTATGAAGCCATGGGAATCACTAATAAAGAACTACAAGGACCAACTCATCCCAATATCTTATTTTACAAATGAGGAAACTGAGGTTCAGGAAAGTTTAGTATTTTGTCCATGGTATTAGAGTTGTTATGCATTGGTATTTAAACCTGAGTCCTGTGACTTTGGGAACCAAATGCTCTTTCTACTGTATCACACTGTTTCCTGTTCTAGATATAGCAATAAAACAAATCAAAATCAAAAGTATGCACAATATTAAAGAAAAAAAAATCTCTTTCTGATAACACAATGGTATTGCTGATAATAATTCTGAGAAACAATAAAAAGAAATCAATAACCTTTTCACAAACATGAAAAAATATCTTTAAAAACATTGTTTCTAACAGCAATGTGAAAATAGGTTTTTAAAGAGTTGTAGGAACATATAAATTACATGTAAAGACAGATTGTACCTCCTACCAGTTGATATATTTTTCCTTTTTCCTTGTTAGCAAGGTAGTTTATATTTGTCCAACAAAGGTCAATTTAATTAAGTTGGCAAACAAAATTATTACATTTCTTCAATTGCTATTTAAGGTCTTCTCGACTCTTGCCTGGACTACTGACATAGTCTCCTTATTTGACTTCTAGCTTTCATTTTCTCTCTTCTTCAGTATATTCTCCTTATAGATGCTGTGATATTGGCTACTTACTATATTTATTAAAAAAATAAAATCACATTATATTGAGGTTATCCAAGAATATTTAGAGATATTTAAGATCTATCTGTTTGAACTCTAGTTCTCACTTTATAGATATGAACCAGTATCTCAGAGACAAATATTTAAATTCAATTTAGTGCATCTCTTCCACAAAATTTACTAGAATATGCCCACAGTAAATTTAAGACATTTAATTGTTTGTCATGGACAAAGGATCTTTACATTGTCCTCTTTAATTTTTCCCTTAAGCAACCTTACGTTTTTCATATTTATATTCTTTTATATTTAAACAATTAGTTCCCAAGGAATGTGAGCTATGATTTCCGGCTTGTGTCTTCTCTCCACAAAGTGGGAGGTTTGTCCTTTCTTCCAAACTTTTCTTTTCCCTTATGACATTAGTATATACTATCCAATGTTCTATTACCTTAAGGCACGCTGTCTTGTGCTAACTCATTTGATAAGCTATCCATGCTAAAATATTAACCAAATCATATGTTAATCTTCTAATGTAAAATATTTACACTTCAACAAAGATTTTCTGGAAAGAATGCTTTGTTATATTTAATTTTTAAATGCATTTTTTCTTCCTAACAGTTTTCTGTTTAAATTTTGATTCTAAATTCTCTTTTCTTCCCACTTCTACTCCAAACACTGAAAAGGCAAAGCAAATGATATTGATTGTACATATGAAAACATGCAAATGTATTTCTATATTAACCATATGACAAATAGCAAGATAGAAAGTTTTACTTCAAATATACTTCAATTTTTATTCCGTTCATCTATGCTGTACTTAGAGATAGCAATTTCTCATCATGAATCCTTTGAATTTGTCTTGGATCATTTTATTGATCAGAGTAGTTATGTCTTTCATAGTTGATCATTATTATAATAGTGCTCTTACTATGTACAATGATCTCTCAGTTCTTATTTCACTGTGCATCATTTCATATAGGTCTAGCTATTTTTTCTTTCTGAAACAAGCACCCATTATCATGCCTTATAGCCTAATAGTACTGCATTAAAACTATATGTGACAATTTGTTCAGTAATTCTCCAATTGATGAACATTCTCAATTTCCAATTCTTTGTAAGTACAAAAGGGCTGCTATATTTTTTTTACATATAGATCTTTCTTCTTTTCTTTGATCTTTTTGAGGTATAGATCTAGTATTACTGAGACAAAGGGTATGCACAATTTAATGGCTCCTTGGCCTTAGTTTCAGATTGTTTTTTCAGAATGATTGGATCAGTTTACAATTCCACCAACATTATTATTAGTATATCTATTTCTTCTCATGCCCTCTACCATTTATAATTTCTTAAAGGGGTGAGATGATCCTTCAGAGTAGTTCTGATTGGCATTTCTCTAACCAATAGTGGTTTAGAGTTTTTTAAAATATGACTATAGAAAACTTTGATTTCTTTTCTCTGAAAACTACCTGTTTAAATTGACTATTTACCAATTGGGGAATAGTTTTTATTGTCACAAATTTGATTCAGTAACATATATTTGAGAAAATAAGACCTTAGAGAAATTTGCCATTAATTTTTTTAATATTACTTGCCCACAGTAACTTTTACAATAGTTTCCCTGATCATCTCTTTTAATTAAGCCTTTTTTGTTTTTCTATGTCTAAGATCAACACTGCTATACTGGCTTTTTTTGCCTCTGCTAAAGCACAATAAATTCTACTCTATCTCTTTACGTTACCTTTCTGTGTGTCTTTATGTTTCTACTGATCCTTGTAAGCAAAACAAAACAAACATTATTGGAGTCTGATTTCTACAATCTTTAATTTAGAAGCTGCTAACTTTTGTGTGATCTGACTGTAGCTCCGTGATATCTGAATTATTTCTTTCTAGCTGCTTGAAGAATTTTCTCCTTGACTTAAGAGTGCTAGAATTTAGTTATGATATTTCTGAGAGTTTTCATTTTCCAGCCCCAGACAATTGAAAGATCAGTAGGAAACACCTGTCACATTGGTTACAAAGGAGGCAATGCAGGCAGCATTTGGGCAAGCCAACAAGCAGGTCCTGAGCCCTTGGATAGCCTACTGTGAGGTCCCTGGTGATTGCCAAGTAGCAAAGCCCTAACTGTGGCCCATGGGACTCAGAACAGCTCAGTGGGGAGGCCCTGAAGTCCTTCACAAGAAACTTTGGGTAGTGTCCCCTCCAAAAAGAAAGAGTCCAGTTTTAACATAAAAGTCACAAAATAGGTTGGAAAGTGAGCAAAAGATAAAAGAAAAAAAGAACCTTACTATGCCATACTATGCTAGAGATAGGAAAGATCAAAAAACAAACTCAAAAGAGAACAACAATATCAAAATGCCTGAATGTGAAGCCTCAAAAAAAAAAAAAAAGCGAATTGGTCTCAGGCTTAAAAAGAACTCATTGTAAAAATTGGGGAAAGAAATGAGAACAATGCAAGAGAATCATGAAAAAAAAAAGAATCAATAGTTTCCTAAAGGAAACACCAGAAATGAGGGTGGAGGGAAATGTACAAAAATCCACTGAAGAAAACAGCTCCTTGAAATGTAAAATTAGTCAAATGGGAAAAAATACAAAAGCTCACTAAAGAAAATAATTCCTTAAAAATTAGAATTGGGCAGTTGGAAGCTTATGATTCCCAACTCAGAAATCAATAAACAAAACCAAAGAATTTAAAAAATAAAAGAAATGTGAAATATCTAATTAGAAAAAACAAATTTGGAAAATATCAAAGAGAGATAACAAGAATTGTAGAACAATTTTAATATCATGTTTAAAAAATAGATCTTGAGCATTATATTTCAAGAAATTATCAAGGAAATCTGCCTTGGTATCTTAGAACCAGGGGGTAATATAGAAATTGAAAGAATGCACCAATCACCTCTTAACAATTTTTTAATGCGGGCTCATTCTGTTCTTTCTAACATTGCTTTAGCCAACTAAGAAACAAATTCAATGCCCTCAGGAATTTGACGATCTTCCTCTTTGTTCAGAAAAACTCAAGTGTACATTATTCTTTCTCATATAATTTGGTACATTGTCTTTTGTGATGGGAATACTTGTTAGTGTCCCAGTTTCCCAGAGGTTGGAATGGTTTAAATTATTTAAATTTATGACTGTTGGGTTGTAGTTCAATATTTATGAAAATACAACAATAAAACATGATTTTTGCTTTTGTTTTATCTTTTAGTGGTGTTATTCATTCATTGCTAAAAGATTCAATTGGACAATGAAGAAAAAGTTGAGTGAATGGGAATAGAAAAAAATAGGGAATGATGCAAAACTCAATATTATGATAGAAGTCAAAGGTGAGTGGAGCAAGAGTTCAGATTAACAGAAGGAAGAAAGCCACAAAAGAGGAAGATAATAAGGAAAGGTTAAGACCTAGGCAATTGTATAATTTTTGGCACTTTATAGAATCACTCAACAAGTTCATTTTTTTGATGACTACATATCCTGAGCCATCTGAATAGAGTCACAGATGTCCTTGACAGTTATGAGCTCCTATAAGTGGGAAAGTACCTCAAATCCAAAATAATCTGCTGATGTGTACATATGTACATGTAAGTAAATATGTTTTAAGCCATATAAACAATAGCTGATATTATGGCTATACCATATAGCCATGGCTATACTTTGCTTTGTGGTGAGACTATATTCCATTCTATCCCTAGGAAAGTCAATTTTTGAGATATGTTGGAAATAAGACCAATAAAGAGCCAAAACTCATCTGTCTCTTTGTAATCAGTTCATCAGTCAAGAAACAGTGATGAATCTGCTAGTATGTGTCTGATACCATGGCAAGTGCAGAGATGAAAAAAATACAAAAGAAAACATTTATCCTCAAGCAGTTCATAGTTTAATAATTATGTACAAAAAAGCTATATACAGAATAAGTTGGAAATAATAAGTAGCATTACAGAAGTAGAATTAAAAAGAACCAGAAAAGTATTTCTATAAAAAGTGAAACTTTCTCTGGGACTTGAAGGAAGCTAAGAGGCAGAAATAAGAAGGGAGAATATCCAAGGCATTTGTGACTGCCAGTGGAAGTCGGAATGTTTTATTTGATAAGTGAACAGGACGATGCCATTAAATTATAGAGTATTGTGATATGATTTAAATTGGAAAAAGACTAAAATTATAGAGATCCAGTTATAAAAAGATATTGAGACCAGAAATTGGATTTCACAATTAACCTGAAGGTAACAGGGATCTCCTGAAGTTTTTGAGTTGGGGTGGGATGACATTTTTCCATCCCTAAAATTTAGGAAGATATTTTTGAAAACTGACTAAATAGGGAAAAACTTGTGACAAGTAGATCAATCAGCAGGATATTGTAATAGTCTAAGTATCAGATAAAGAAGGTCTGCACTGAGATGTTATGAAGGCAAAATCAATAATTTGTGGCAACAGATTAGATTTGGAGGATGAGAGAGTATGACACCTAGATTATAAGCCTGGGTAATAAGGAGAATGCTAGAGCCCTTGATAAAATGAGAAAATTAGGCAGAGAGGAGGGTTTTGGGGAAAAGATAATAACCTCAGTTTTGGACATGATGAGTTCAAGATAATTAAATGGCAGTTGGAGATATGGGACTGAAGCTCAACAGAAAGATTAAGGGAGGATAAATAGATTTGAGAGCATAATGATGATACTGAATTCATGGGAGTTGATGAAATAAACAAGTGACATGGAATCAAGGGAGAAGTGAGTCCAAGACAGATCTGTGTGATATTCATGGTTAGTGACCATGAGTTGGATGATAATCCAACAAAAGAGACTATGAAGACATGATTGCAAGAGAGTTGTATCTGATAATCCTAGAAAGAATAGGATACCAAGGAAAAGAGGAAATACACAACATCAAAGACTACAGGGAGGTCAAGAAAGTTGATAATTCATATGTTCACCTGTTGATTAATTTAATAAATGTATATCAAATACCAACTATATATTGTCAATCATGCTATATAGAGACAAATTGTGAGATATACTAAAATAAATAAGACATCACTCTCAGAGTTGTTACAAATTATTTTGTTGTCACTCCAATAGAATCATAGCTTTAGCAATCAAGCACTCCTTGGGAAATAATCAAGTCCAACCATCTTATTTATAGTTGGAACATAAATCTAGATTTGAAAGGGACATTCTAGGTGAGCTAGTCCATTATATTAGAGATGAAGAAATTGGGTCTTATAGAGGCTTAATGATTTGCCCAAGATCATACAAGTAATAAGTATCAGAGCCAGATTCAAATGTAGCTCTAATTTCTACAACATGAAGCCTATTCATCTTCATAAGCCATCATGAGATACTAGAATAGACAAGTTATTTAAAGGTACAGGGCATGGGTATAGCACATTTATATGTTGTGTGATTTTAGGTAAGTCACTTAACATCCCTCAGTGTCACTTTCAAATTATGTAGGGTGGACAGCATTTACATAAGCACTGGTTTGGATGAGAAAAGAAGTTATTTTTCCATCTCTAAATAATTGTCCTTTCCTCAATCTGTGCTGAAGTCCTCCATTGCTTTGTTGAACATTTTTCCTTCGGAGGACCTACTCTTGGGTCACTTGCCTAAGATCATATAGTTATTAAATGCGGGAAGTAGGATTTGAATCCAAATCTCTTGATGCCAAATTCAACATTCTTTCCATTGTTTTCTAATACTCTAAAATTTAGAATAAATGCTATTAAAATTGCAAATTATGATATTTTATAATAGAACCACAAAAACCAACCTAGGGGCTATTAGTAATTTTCTTTTTGAAGAAATTAACTGAGGTTTGATTTGTAAATTACTTGAACAACAATTTAGAAGGCCTTTCTCATGCTGAGCATTTTAGTCTAAGATGAAAACTTGCAAAGGCAATTCTTTTTCATTCTAAGATTTCCTTCAGAGTTTCATTTATCATGCCAATGTTGATTCAGTTGTGAATGCTAGCCAATTGTAATTTATGACTAATAGTCTACACTGCTTCCCCTTCTTGTTTCCTTCTGGATACTTCATTACCTCTGATAGTTCTGATGCATTTTTGTTCTCTTTAGGATAAACAGGAATGGGTTATACCTTTACTGTCTCATGTGTTTTTGTTTATGTGGCACCAAATGAGAACAAACATTAAGCTAACAACCTGAGGAAAGAGCCTGGCTTGTTAAAAATGTTAATGAATCAGTATATTGGATTGCTGTATAAATCACAATCACTTTCCAACAATGTCTTAAAGTTTGGTGGACCAATTAATCACTGTCAATGCCTTTTTTCTGTTTTGACATTAAATTAGAAAACTAATTTGTTGTTTCTATTAACTTTACTGATGATATGCACAGTCTAATATATTTAGTACAACATGGCATAAAATCTAAATTCTCTGCTTCAGTTTAGTGTATAAATTTGAAAATTTATAAAAGAAGGAAGAGTATACTGTATTTAGTTTATAATTTTTATTACACATCGCTTCAGAAATGTATTATTTTGGTACTCAGACTCATATTCTATTGGTAAAAAATAGTTTCTTAAAAATACCTAACATTTATATAGAACTTACTGTGTATAAGACTTTACAATCATTTGATCTTCATAACAATCCTGGGAGGTAGATACTTTTATTATCCCCATTCTACAGGTGAGGAAATTGAGATACAGAATAAGTAACTTGTGCAGGGACATACAAATAGGAAATGTCTGAAGTTGTATTTGAACTTAGGTCTCCCCAGTTCCCAGCCTAAGTCCCCATCTACTAGCTGTACTAGTTTATTTGTAAAAAATAGTTTCTTCTTGAGAATAGATAGTTCTTTATGCCGTGTTGACCAATGACCCTGAAATATGCAGTAAAACTTGTATTATATTGTGTTATAATCAGAAGGAAAAAAGTCACTGAAAAAGTGAAATTTTTTTCTTCATGGAAAATGTTTGAAAAGATATTAAAAACATTTACAACCAATGTTAGAGAACACAGAAGCTTTCATTTGAAAACTTAGAAACAGA
Organism: Myrmecobius fasciatus; assembly: GCA_023553655.1. Classification (NCBI taxonomy): domain Eukaryota; kingdom Metazoa; phylum Chordata; class Mammalia; order Dasyuromorphia; family Myrmecobiidae; genus Myrmecobius; species Myrmecobius fasciatus. The sequence goes on along the minus strand of JAJPUD010007488.1, from coordinate 92,791 downwards.
ATATAATATCCCACTTCTTCAGAAATCTTTCTAAAAGACTCCTAACAAATTTTTATCTAGCCTTTGCTTGAACATTTCCAGATATGGGAGAGAAGAAGCAAGAGGCAGTCCGTTCCATTTCTGAAAGAGCTCTGAAATTTCTTAATGCTCAGTTTAAGTCTTCCTCCTACTAATTTCTACTCAATAGTTCATGTTCAATCCTCTTTACCAACATGGAACACATTTAATCCCTTTTCCACTTGAATCTCTAAATATTTAAGGACAACTGTCATGTTTCCCTTAAGTTTTCTATTTCCAGACTGAACATCCTTAGTTCCTTCAACTATTCCTTATAAGAAGCAATTTCCAAACCAACTACTATCCTGGCAGTTTTCCTTGGGACCCACTCCATTTGTTAATTTCCCTTTTAAAATGTCATACCCAGAAATAAACACAATAGTGCAGATGTGGTCTTACAAGGATAGAATACAATGGAGGCTATTACCTCCCTGATTCTGAGCTTTTAAGGTAGCCTAAAATTGCATGAGTTTTAGGAACAGCCATTTCACATTATCCAAAAAGTTATAGAATTATAAAATGTAGCTGAGAGACCTTACAAGTTACATAGTTCCTTCCTATCTCATTTGCACATAGAAAATCTAAGACCTAGAAAGGCTAAATAACATGTCTAGCAAACAACTAGGTAACAGTTAAACTAGAATTAGAATCTGCTTCTTGATTCTAAGTCTCATCAGCTGTTGTCTAGTATTGAGTTTGTGGTCAACTAAAGCTTCCTCCTCTCTCCCCCATAAACCATTATTAAATCAGATCTCACTCATTCTATCCTTCAATGGTTATTCTATTTAAAGTTAAATCCAAGACTTTCTATACATGAATTCAAATTAATTTTTGTATTTCTATTGTATCCCCCCCAGAAGAAGACTGTAAGTTCTTTGAGAGCAGGAACCTCTTTATATTGTTTTTGTTTTGTCTGTCTTACATATTGATTGATATGATGTAAGCACATAATATTTTTATTTTTAATTTAGCTGAGCAAATTTTGGTCAATCAATTTAGTCTTTTTAGATATCTTTTTAAATTTGATTCCATAATCCAGTATCTTATAAACTGTTTCAGTTCAATATCATCTGTAATAGTGATGCCTTCTATAAAAGATTGAAAAAAAACTGAATGATAAAAAACTCAAAATGTAGAGCTCTTCAGCTAATCTAAACACTCCATCAGAGTTTAATCAGTTGAATAAGTAACTAAGCAAAAAAAGTAAATGTCCATTATATGTCAGGCATAATATAGACTTAAGTAAAACAACTTCTGTCCTTTGTAAATGTTTTGTTGGGAAAGAGCATACTTATATGTATGAGTATTGTTGTTCTCAAAGAGAACCATGACATTAGGGAGGTGATATCATGACATGAAAGCAAATTTGATTTAAGGAGGGCTGTTTAAGGTCACTTGCCTCACTTTCCCCTCCAGAGCCATCTGGGTCCAGTGGCCAGCTAAAGATAAGATGATTGGAGATGGCCCTGGATGAAATGAAAGACCTTGGTCTTTTTTAGCTAAGGTCTTCAACAGTTCTCAGTTTGAGTGAGGACACACCAATTCAGTGATTAAGACGAGGTAGCAATTGAGGCAAAGTTACCTCCCCACCAGAAAAAATCCAAATAAATAAATAAATCTGGAAGAGGATGATCCTCAAAATTTCTGGTCAAATCAGAAATGAGTGCTATTTACATTCAATCTTTGTCAATTGGGACCCAAGCAATTACCAAATGCAGCTTGTTCTAGGACCTATTGATGGTATAAGTATACACAAAAATATAAATACTACATATAAGTTATGGAGAAGGGAGATTCAGAGACAACAATCAAATAAACAAAGCAAGAATAGTTTGAAAGATAAGAAAAACTTCATAAAGAAGGTAGCATTTATTTGAAAGGATTTCAAGAGGCAATGGTGATAAGGGAGAGTATTCCAGGCCTGGATATAGTCAATGAAAATATAGAGATGGTTAACTTCAAACTTTTAATCAATACTCTTTAAATATTCTTGTTTAACTAGCTACAAAAGTGCTTAAATATATTTTCAGGGTCCAAGACTTCTACAAAGGGCACTAATCTCAGGGGAAAATAGAGGCCTCTTTTATTCAGTAGGTTTCTGGGCCTAAAGGCAAATTACCAATGTCTCCACAATTGAGTATACCATCATACTTTCTATATCACTCATTTTAATGGGATTTGCTTCACTTCAGAGGTAACTTCTTTCAGGGAACTCAAAAAAATAAAAAAAATTCCTAGGCAGAATCTGGAACTGTGGACCCTTTAGAGAGTCAAACTATATTTATTTGTGATGGAGTCTCAGCATAAGCAGGGCCACTATGGCTGTATTAGTTTTATGAGAGAGAATAGAGTTCTAATTCTGCTTCTGATACTTATTAGATATATGATCAAGGTCAGATCATTTATCTGAATTTGTTTCCTAGTCTATAAAAAGCGCATAGTAATACTTGCATTATTTGCTTCATGGGGATCAAGGGAGAAAAGGAATATAAAGTGCTTTGTAAATATTAGATCACATCAAAAATATAAGTAATGATAATGATGATGACAACTTTTTATTTATTCCATATTTGAACATTTTATATCTTAATATTATATGGATTTGTGATCATATCAATAAGTGTTTTGCCCTTTAGTATAAACCAAAATACCTATATGCCTTTTCATTCTGTATGATTCTTTTTTTTCATATAGCACCTGTGCTATAAGCATTATTTTGTGGTGGAGGATATAAAGAACTGAGTTATGTCTTATATCTCTCTGTACATTGAGTATTTTTTTAGAAGCAATAGTCAATGGGGCAGCTAAGTGGAGCAGTGGATAGAGCACCAGTCCTGAAGACAGGAGGACCCGAGTTCAAATCTGGTCTCAGACACTTAACATTCCCTAGCTGTGTGACCCTGGGCAAGCCATTTAACCCCAAGTGCTTCAGCAAAAAAAGCCAAAAAAAAAAAACCAAAACAACAAAACCTCTTAAGGATGCAGGGTACATAGGCCAGGCTTAACAAGAGGAAGGAGATTGATAATACAAGGGAGAGGTATCCTTCTTCTTTGGCATACATAATATGCTAAACTCTCAGTCACTTCTCTAATTCTTTACCACAAAATGCCAGGAATACATGACATACATATTTAGAACGTTTTCTATAAGTGACATTGTCAGTCCTTTAGAGAAACACTAAACATAAGCTATAATTATTCTTTGGAGTTCTACTCCAGGATTGGCAGGAGTGAAGAAATAGGGATCTAATGAACCAGAGCATTTAAGAAAAGCCTGACTCATCTCTTTGGGCCCAGGTTATTCCTAGAATAACTCCAGGTTCCATGAATTTGTGTAATTCTTATCAATTTTTCTCCAATACAATCTCTACATATAATTTACCTAATACCCTGTAGTTGCTGCTTTTATATTTTGTGAGTGTAGCTCAGTGTAAGTGTAGTCAGTGTAGTTCATTGGTTATCCATACATTATACTTTCTCAGTATAACTAGCTTAACTACTTTTTTTCATCATACACATCTTTAATGTTATCTCTAGTTCAATTTCTTGCAGGTTTGCCCCATTGAAAAACATTCTGGAGTGACCTTATACCCACTTTATTACTCTATATTGTTCATTGGGTTATCTGTAACTTTGACAGCAATGTAGAAGATGAATTAGAATGGGAAGAGATTTGAATTAAGACAGGAGGACCAATTAGAAGGTTATTGCTATAGTCCAAACAAGAAATGATAAGCATATGAATTAAGATAGTGACTGTGTAAGTAATAACAAGTTGATGGATATGAGAGATGTTATATATCTAGAAAGAGCAAGATTTGGGGTGAGGAAGACTGGAATAAAATATTTTATATAAGCTTTCATGCCATCCACTCACCTCTACCATGGAGACTTTTCTTTTCTACGCCTAGTCCTATCAATTCATCCTTATAGTGCATGATCTCAAACTTCCTAACATTCTGAGATTTTCCTTGAGACTTCATCTTATTTTTGACCTTCCTAAAATATTGAATTCAGAATTAAACACTGAACAGTACTTATTGTGAGTTTAGGATAAATTAGTTTAAGTTCCCAGGTTTGGTGTTTAAAATGTAATTAGTACTCATGGATTACAAAATCCATTTAAAATACTTTTTAAAAGGATACATTTTAAAAGGACACATAGTTAAAATAAAATACTACTTATTTCTTCTTGAAGAATCAACATGGTTGGAAAGGATTTTAGTACTCTGAATCATATTCCAACTGGGAAGCAAAATATGCCTTATTCAATGAGTCAATATAGTATACCTTTTGCTAGAGAATTTGCTTTAAAAAGCCTACTCAGGAAAAAGGAAGTGAAAGGATCAAGACAAAAGGAATATAAAGAGAAAAGATCTAGTTGTAAACTGGCGGAGGGCAATTTCAAAATTGGAAATGTGAAAGCACTGGCAGCACAGTCACTCTTCTGCAATGACAACTCTCCGTCTTCTCATTTATTTGTCACATAAAATACAATTTCTATTCCAATGTTAAAGTTGTGTTCTGAGAAGGGTAGATCATTAGCATCTATTACTTCTTTATTTTTGAACAACAGATATTTATTTATATAAATAAATAAAGCTCTTAGCACACATCACAAAAGTGCTTAATAGGAGAAAATTGAAGTAAGACTGTTTTAATGTTTGGGGGCTGGTAGGTCATGCTGTTGTCTCATGTTGACTTTGCTATCTACTGGAACTTCTATATCTTTTTAATTTTCATATAAACTACTGTCTTTGTATCACTCCATCATTTCTTTTATTGAATTTGAATTTTTAAACCAAGAGCAAGACTTTTCATGTGTTATTACTAAAATGTATTTTTATATATGTTGTAAATTATCACTGCTATAGATTATAAAGATGTTTTAATATCCTGACTCTGTCATCATCTGTGTTAGTTACCTGGCCCTGCTTCATTACCTTTGAAAATATAATAAGCACAAAATCTATGTCTTTATCTTAATAACCAGATTAAGAAAAAAAAGTCAAGTAGAATAGGACCAAGGACAGATCCCTAGAGCAATCCCCAGAGAATCTAAGTTCCAAACTGACATAGAGGCATAAATGACTATTTGCATCTGGCTATTCACTAGTTTTAAATTCTGCTATTCATGTACCTTTTATTTAGCCAACAATTTTTCATCTTTCCTTAAGTGCTCTATACCAGTAGTGTTAAATAGAAACAGGAATCACTAAACCATACATAACCTTATCTCTGTGGACATCATATTGACTTAGAAAACCAAATATTAACTATTATCAATTTTTATTTAAATGAATTCTCAGTTATAGTTTAACCTTGCTTGACTGAGTTGAGGAATATTGTAGACAGCATGCAGACTGTGGGCAACTTCTACTTTACACCATGTTTCCTCTCTGTTTTTTTGAATTTTTCTATACGAATGCATCTTGTAATGTACAATATTGTAGCATGTCCATCCTTTTAGCATCTCATTCTTTTTGGATAAATAATGTCCTTCCAAAGCCACATTTCAGTCAGTTATTTCTTTCATCCCACCAAGTTTCACTGACACATGTAACATTTAGTTTCCCTATTTTTTTTGTTTTAGTTTTAGGCTCTCTAGTTAAATGTGCTTGGTACCTATATTTTGTGTGTTTGTTTTTATGTATATATCTATTAGTTTTATAACTATCATTTCTTATAATCTTACTAACTGTGTGATATTGGTCAAGATCTTGTACATATCTCAGTTTCCTCAAAATAATAACATCTAATTCTAATGTGTGTTGTAAAGGTTAAATAAAATAATATTTGTAAAGCTCTTAGCACACATCACAAAAGTGCTTACTAGGAGAAAATTGAGGTAAGAGAGATTAATTTTCCTAAGTTTACATAGTCAATAAATTACTGAGGCAGGACTGAATTAATTTCCTGACAAAATCTACCCTCCCATCCTCTATACCATATTGGTGCTTCTAGTAAGTATTGCTGGATATTTACTTGAAAACTAGCTAACATGATAGCATAGCTTTCCAGAACCAAGTGTCATCTTTGCATCATAATGTCATCTGAGTAGAACTTTCATAGAAGAGGTCCCCATGTAATATCAAAAGACTGAGGAGAACCCCCCTCCTTGGCCCACTTATGGCCAATGTCTTATGGAAGATTTATAGAAGGGCAATGAGAAAAAATCACATATGATAAAAAGGATAAGATCATGTGCTGATCTATACAGTTTGAAAGAATATTTCTTTTCCCCTCTCTCCCAGATCCCAGGGTATTCCAGATCCACTGAAACATTGGCATTCTGAAGTAAGGTAGGTAAGTGTATGAAAATGATTATTTAAATTTATGGCTTTCTAGAAGTGTTTTTTTTTAAATTCTAGTACTCTGCTCATATTCTAGGAATGTGTGTAGTCATTTAGTTTGGGTGGAAAAGAGGAGATCAAAACAAAAAAGGAGTGAATTTTATTATACTGATTCAGGAACACTCCTGGAAATAAGACCACATAGATAAAGAATGTGCTTTTAGAGACATCCTGATGGGATCTTTCAATTACCGGACGTATCATTTCTAGCATAAAAATGACAGGAAATAAGACTGGCAGAAGGACTGTGGATAGGAGAAATGTAGAGAAATATGGGGGAAATATTGTCTTCCTTTTATGTCAGCACCAGGAATTGCACATAAAATTATGCAAAAATAACTATAAAAACAATTGAATATGTACTTTCTGATGCCTCCATTAAAGTCAGTGGCAGTAATCACTAATATGATTATAGTATTTTGTATTAAAATGAAAAAAGTTTGAGATTTACCTAATTGTTTACTCCTACATCAGGAGCTAGAGCAATGATTATTTCACTTAATAAGCTCACCTTCAAATGTAAACCTGTATAAGGAACTAAGAACTAAGTTTTTGTGACACTGGGTAAACTTCTTGAATACTTTGTGTAATATACATCATGTGACTGAGAATTCACTTGTTAAAAAGTGAGTTCATTATTTATAAATTTTTCAAAGGAAAATAACCATTTGTTTTCTTAATGTTCATTTCATGTCATCAAAGTTACCACTTTACAAAATTTGTTTTGCAGAGAAATGGTCTCATGATCTCTAATGGAATGAATTGATAGATGAGTAATAATTAAATATTCCAGTAAAAAGTACAATCTAATTGGAGGAAGGAAAAGTACAAGACTTATTCTGTTGGAAAGGATAATGAAATAACTTATAAAGGAGATGTTCAAAGTACTATAGAAATATGAGAAAGAAGAGTTCACCTTTATCTGGGTGTTGGTATGAGTGGAAAGGGGATTCAAGGAAGGCTTCTTAGTATTTATCTGATTTAGGACTTGTAGGAAAGAAACCTCTTCTGAATTGAAGAGTGGGGACAGTATCAATTCATTGTGGACATGAGGCTTAATATATAAACTATATAGTGATATAAGAGTAGGCAGGACAAGAATAAAATCTTAAGAACAATACAATTAGATTGAAATGTAGAATAAGTAAAGAGTAATATGAAATTGGAGATGTGATTGTAGGCAGGTTTTGGATCATCTCAAATTCGAGGGTCAAGATTGCTTATTGAGCAGGGATTGTATTTGAAAAGAAGATAAGACTATTTAAGAAATGATGACCATACTTTATATGAGAACATCTAAGGTGGGGTGATTTTAGGGAGAATTTAGACATCTGTAGTACGAGGAATGATAAGACTCCACATTTGATTAGATGTGAGTTATGAGAAAGAGTATAGTCAAAGATGATTTTAAGGTTATTAGCCAAGCAGAATAAAAGCGAAGTGGTACTATTAAAGGAATTGTATAAAATATGATAGTTTGCAGAACATTTTCACTTATATAATAATGCCAGCTAATATACATTGTTGTTGTTATTTAGTCAATTAGTCATGTCCAACTCTTCATGGCCCATGTGGGGTTTTCTTGGAAAAGATACTGGAATGGATTGTAATTTCTTTTCCAATTCATTTTGTAGGTGAGGAAACTGAGGCTTACAGAGTTAAATGACTTACTTGAAGTCACATTGCTAGTAAATGTCTGAAATCAAATTTGAACTCAGGTCCACATGACCTCCAAGCTGGCTGCAATATCCCTAACTACTCCTACTAATATGCATACATATGTAGGAATACACACATCATATGTATGCATATGTATGTATATGTATGTGTGTGTCTGTGCCACAGAGATACATATATGAGTCCTTTTGATCTTCATCAAAATTTTATGAATGAGGGGCAGCTAGGTGGTGCAATGGATAGAGCACCAGCCCTGAAGTCAGGAGGACCTGAGTTCAAATCTGGTCTCAGACACTTAACATTCCCTAGTTGTGTGACCCTGGGCAAGTCACTTAACCCCAATTGCCTCAGCAAAAAGAAAAAAAAATTATGAATGAGATAGCATTATCTGCATTATATATATATACATATTAGAATCTGAGAGAAATGAAAGAAAAAAAGACTTGTTGAGTCATAGATTTATTAAGTGTCTGGTACAGAATTTGAATTCAGATTTGCTGACTTCAAGTCCAGTGCATAATCTATTATATTATATTACTCTTCTGATCTGAGTATCATTTCATTTTCAAAAAAGAGCACAAAGTACAGAAAAGACACTACTTTTCTTAGTTTACAGATAAAACTTCTACATTAACCCTCCACTGATACCACATGTATGAATGAAAATGTGAAAAAGCTTCCCATATGACCAGGCAATTGACTATAACCTGAGGATCAGCCAAGCTGTATACAAAAGGATTCATTACTAGAAGTTTGGCTAATGTGTGATGAATTTTTCAGTTTGGAAAAGTTCATGATGCCATCAACCAAGGCATAGAAGGTTTGTGATTTGCTTCTGGAAAGGCACTAGTCACTCAGATCACAAATTTTTTGAAATATTTATCTAAGAAGCTCTGAGACCATACAATAAACACTTTGAAGCATTTTTGAAATCTTTGAAATCAAAAGACTTGAGTTCAAATTCTTTTTCTTACAATGCTATCTGTGTGAACTTGGGCAAGTCACTTAACTCCTGTAAGCCTCAGTTTCTCACCTGCAAAAAGGAGGAAGTTGAATAAGATGATCTCTGGGGATTCTTTCAGTTTTAGATCTGTGATCTAGATTATGATCTATAATCTTGATCACTGATACCAGCACACTGGGGGTAACTATTTCATTCAATTTTATTTATTTATTTATTTTTAATGAGCAAAATTCATCAGGTAGACATAGTTAAGACTATACTTCCATAAGTAAATTTTGAAATGTAATTGAAAAATGCATTGTTACAAGAGTAGTTTGGATTTATTACACAGTAGCTGTGCCTGACAATGGGGATGGTAGAGGGAGAACGCCTTGTATTTATAAGTTGGGAGGAAGGGAAACCAAAACATTGCTTTGAACAGTTTATAGTAATAGCAGTTTACTATTTCACTTTCCATGTAGAAAACTGATGGGATAGCTATCATATAATGAACTGAGTCTAGCTATTCCTTAGAAACAACCTCAGCCTGTAGGTTTATGCAAATACTGGCATCATGCTATAGCCTAAAGGCCCAAACTCCATAATTTCTCTGAAATACTGGATCAAATACACATATTTTTATTAAGTAAATAACAGAAATGGTTATTGTTAATAAATCACTTAAACTTTTGCCCAACTTATCCAAAGATAATTTAAATGGTCCCAAGAAAAACCTTTAAATTTATTTCCTGTCTAAATCTAAGAAGAAAATGAAAGGTGCATTGACGAAAATTCAATGACCATCCTGCCCAGGCCAAATAAACACTTTTATTTCCTCTGTTTCTCTAAAATAAACAAAACTCAACCCAAAGTTTATCTTTTCTTCATTTGGAATTCTATTGTGGTGCTCACATTGCCACAGAAAAAGGGCAATATTAGTGAACATGCATGCCTTGGTAGGGGAACATACGGCATTTATTACAAACGAATTCCAAATAATTAGCGTAGGAGATCATGAAATGTTCAGAGGGGGAGAAAAATCCAGGGCTGTATTTCAAACAGAAGGGGGTCCGGACCATTAATGGGTAATCTGCACTGCTTTTGTTAATCCCTTGGGGCTCTGGTTACAGGTGGTTCATATTTTTGAGCAGTGAAGTATGTTAGATGAATGGAAAATTTCTCTTTAACATTTTTCCACTACCCAGTCTGAGCCTGAAAAAAAAAACCCTCACCAGATAGGGCATCTGGCTCACTCTAACTTCTGATTTGCAGAAATATGACCATGTTCCTAACCCCATCTTGTTGCTATTCATGCTGAAGAGATGCTTCATGGGGTCATAAATTTAGAACTACAAAAAACCTTAGAGATCATGATAGCCAACCTATTTGTTTATAAAGGAAGAAATTGAGTCCCAGAGTGATTGCTTGGTTTATCTAAGGTCACATGGCTACTAAAGGATGGAACTGAGATTTGAATCCAAGCTTTTCAGACTTCAAGTCCAACTTGAAGTTCTGCAACTATATGTTGCTCCTTCATTTTTCCTTTCCAGAGAATTGTAATTTAATGGCATAATTGGGGAAACCACATTGATTTGATAGACTAGGGGCACTCTGAAATAGACTTGGAAGGATCTTTAGAATCCCGTTTAAAACTCTCATTCTATCGATGAGGAAACTAAATCCCAGAGAGGTGAAATTAACATACATTGGCTAAGTATCTGAGATAGTAGTTGATCCCAGGTGTTCCTGACTTCAAAGCTGGAACTACATACTATGCCATGATATTTCATGATTCTTTTTTTTTTTTTGTAGAATTATAGTGTAATAGCAGTTATCAGAGAAGTCCCATCCTTAGTCCGCTAGACTGAAATCATTACAGGATTTAGATATGAAAGTATTCCAGGAAGTTATGTTGTCTAGTACTTTCATTTTATAGGGAAGAAAACTGAGACCCAGAAAAATCACATAGCTAGTAAAGTAAACTGCAAAGTTCAGAGCTACACACTAATTCACTTCACTTTACACTGTATTATTTGACAATACCCTAATAAGATCTCACTGAGGAGATGTTTATAAATTACTTTTAATATAGACTATGACCATAGCTGTGTTTTAAAAAAAAGCATTTGGTTTAATATTTAAGCCTCCTAGCTCTCAGGGAAAAATTGAATATATTAAAAAAAGACATTATATATTTTTCACTATAAATTGCCTTCAACTTGCTCCTAATAACTTGTATAGAAATGAGCCAGAAAAATATGGATTATTTTTCTCATAAAGAACATCTGAATTTAAAAATTAAAGGGAAAGGAAGCCTAGCAAAATAAGGCTTTGAATTTTATCCAAATTAGAATTTGGAAAGTCAGTTGAGGAGAGGAAGTTTGACAAATGTGCGTGAAAGCCAGCTTTGCACATCTATCCTTTAGCCAGAGTAATAAAACTTCTGCAGGATTATCTTTCATCTTTAAACTTATCCAATTTTATTTCCCATTACTCTTGAACATAAAATATCCATTCTATTAAGACTAATCTCATTGTTCCATAGACATTCCTCTTACATTTTTTATTTTCCAGGCAAACTAGATTATTTGAACTCAGCATGCTACCTCTCACCTCAGTGCATTTATGTAGGCCATCGTCATGCTTGGAATGATGGCTTTTGTATATACTTGCCCCAGGTACAAAATGTGTGTGTATATGCCATGTATGTTCTGCACATAGCTAGTTATGGTATGTTACTGAGAAGCAGCTCACCTGATTGTCATTTTTCTTTGGTTACATCAGCCTTCCCTACCAAATTTGTCTTAATTCACAGAGGTTAGGGTGATTTGAAGGTCATAAGAGAAGTTGAGAGTAGAATTTATGTCTCTAAGAGAATCTGAGGATAAAGGCTAGCTATAAGGATGGTTTTGAAGTAGGTAAATTTTGTCTTTAACTATGAGGATTCCCTTATTTGGGGTGGGGTGGTTGTAATTTAAAAATTATGAGTTTGCTAACCATAAAACACATTCAAATAATAAAATGAAAATGAAATCCTACAGAGTCTCTAAAACATAATCTATTTATGATTTATTTTTAATGTGCATGTCAACTGTTATTATTTCTACTGTATAGAGTTGTCAGTTTGTGTGATTTGATTCTTACTCGGCTTTCTTAATTCCACATGTTATAACAAATATATTTTAGATATAAAAGTACTGTAATCTATTAATGACTGGCTTGTTTCTCTTGTGTGAGAAAAGTATGCCAGATTTAGAATTAGGTTCTGGATTCAAATACTGTCTCATTTTTGACAGAATGACCATGAACATGCCACTCAACTGCAGTATCTCCAGAGTTTTGGACGAGATGACCCCTACGGCCAATTCTGGTTCCAATTGATTAATCTAATCTAAAGATTGATCTATAATCTCAAACACATAGTTTGTACAGCTGATAGTTCAGATCATAATCCACCCATGTTTGTCATCTTAAATAACTCTACACCATGTTCTACTATAAATTCATTAAAAACATAGCTACCTAATGTGCTGGGAGCCTTTCTTACTTTCTCTAGACATTGCATGTATATCACTTGATCACATGGGCTATCGATTGGCCATTCTCTATGTGTGATGTGTATGTTTTAAAGTTTTTATTGTATTTGTATTTATTTTGTTGAATATTACCCAATCACATTGTAAAAACATTTTAATATTCATTTAAAAAATTTGAGTTCCAAATTCTGTCTCTTTCTTTGCATACCTATCCTTTGAATAAGTAACCAATAGGATATCAGTTATACATATGAAGTCATATAAAACGTTAACATATTAGCTGTGTTGCAAAAAAGCAAGATAAATATAGAAAATTATATATATATATATATATATATTGTCTATATTCAGAGTTCACCAGTCCTGATTTATAAGTATCATTTTATTTTATTTTTTTATCATGAATCCTTTGGAATTGTTGTGAAGTATTTTCTTGATCAAAGTTTCTATTTTCACTGCTGATCATCATTGCAATATTGTTCCTAAGTTCTGCTTTAATTGTATTTAACAAATTTAAATATTTTCTCAAATTATTATTTTTATGATTTGTTCTTTAGAATTAGATTATTTAGTTTCCAAATAATTTTAAATCTATGCTTGCAAGACCTTTTTTAAAATGTATTTTTACAAAAAAAATGTATTTTTATTACATTGTGGTCTTCATTTCTTCATTTGTTTCTGAGGATTTTAATGCTCTAATATATGGCCATTGTGTATGTATGAATATGTGTGTAGCTGGCATGTACCATTAAGAAAAAGGTATATTCCTTTCTATTGCCTTTCAATTTTTTATATGAGTCTATTGTATCTAATTCTTAAAAAAATTCTAATCATCTCCTTAACTTCTTAACATAATTGACTCACTCCTGTGCTATGTCTATGTAGAGTCCTCCTGACCACATTAATAATGATAAAGTTCCTATGAGTTTGATGTATCATCTTTCCCTATTGGAATATAAGTAGTTTAACCTTATTGAGTCCCTTATGATTTCTCTTTCATATTTCTATTTTTATACTTCATTTGACTTTTGTATTTGAAGGTCAAATATTTATTTATCTCTGATCTTTTCATTTGGAATGCTTGAAAATACTTTATTTCATTATTATATTTATTATAGCATTATTATATTATCCTGAAAATAATTTATTTTCAGTTATAATTCTAGGTCCTTTCCCTTCCAGAATCCCATATTATGAGCCTTTTGCTTCTTGTGTGATTCTTATAGTACCTTCATAGTATTTGAATAGTTTCTTTCTGACTGCTTGAACTATAATAGGCTCTTTGTTCTGGAAGCTCTTAAATTTGATTATATTATTCTGGGAAACATTCATTCTGCGAGATAATTGTTGGATTTTTTCCATTTATATTTTGCCCTCTTATTTTAGGATAAAAGGGTAGTTTTCCTTGATAATTTCTTGCAATAGGATGTCTAGGCTGTTTTTTAAATAATGACTTTCAGGTAGTTCAATAATTCTTGGATTTCATCTCTCCTTGATCATATTGGCTGCTCAGTTATTTTCAGATGAAGTATTTCACAGCTTCCTTTTTTATTTCTTTTGACTTTATTTTACTGTTTCTTGACCTCTCATGGAGTGACTTGCCTAATTTTAATTATACAGGAGAAATGAACATAGCATTAATTAACTTACATTCAATATCCTTAGTTCTTTTTCTGGATGCAAATGGCATTTTCTGTCCAAAGTCTATTGGGATTGCTTTGGATCACTGAACCACTGAAAAGAATCAAGTCTTTCATAGGCAATTATTGCACATTCTTGCTGTTGTGTACAAACTACTTTTTGTTCTGCTTGCTTCTCTCAGCATCAGTTCATGTAAATCTTTCCCGGTCTTACAAAAGTCAGCTTGTTCATAATTTTTTATAGAAAAATAATATTCCATTATTGTCATGTATCACAACTTCTTCAGCCATTCCCTCCTTTAAGATTTCCTTGAGATATAGTCCCAGTAATGATGCTGCTGGTTCAAAGGGTATGTACAGTTTTATAGCCCTTTGAGCATAGTTTCGGATTGCTCCTTTAAATGGTTGGATCTTTTCATAACTCCACCAACAATGCATTAGTGTTCCAGTTTCCCACATCCTCTTGAACATTTATCATTATCTTTTTCTGTCATCTTAGCCAATCTGACAGGTGTAAAGAGGTACCTCAGAGTTGTTTTAATTTGCATTTCTCTAATCAATAATTATTTAAAGAAATTTTTTCATTTAAATATAAATGGCTTTAATTTTGTCACCTGAAAATTGTCTATTCATATCCTTTAATCTTTTATTAGGTGGGGAATATCTTGTTTCTGATAAATTTGACAGTTTAAAAAATATATTTTAAATGAGACCTTTATCATAAACACTGTCTATAAAGATTTTTCTTCCATTGTTCTTCCCTTTTAATTTTTTTTTCTGTTTTGTTTGTGCAAAACCTTTTTAATTTAATATAATCAAAGTTTTCCATTTTGCCTTTCATGATTCTCTCTAGTTTTTCTTTGGTCATAGATTCCTCCCTTCTTCAAAGATCTCATAAATAAATTATCCCTTGTTCTCCTAATTTGTTTATGTTATCACTCTTAATGCCCAAATCATGTACCCATTTGGACCTTATTTTGATATGGGGTATAAGATATAGGTCTATGCCAAATTTCTGACATTATTTTCCAGTTTTCCCAAGAATTTTTGTCAAATACTGAGTTCTTATTCTGAAAGCTAGAGTTTGGACATTTATCAAATACTAGATTACTGTAGTTCTTTTTTTTGTTGTTTGTTTGTTTTTTCTTAAGGCAGTTGGGGTTAAGTGACTTGCCCAGGGTCACACAGCTAGGAAGTGTTAAGTGTCTGAGACCAGATTTGAACTCAGATCCTCCTGACTTCAGGGCTGGTGCTCTATCCACTGAGCCACCTAGCTGCCCCATAGATTACTATAGTTCTTGATTATTGTTTCCTTTATATCTAATTTATTCCACTGAGCCACCACTCTATTTTTTTAGAATACCAAATTATTTTCATTACTTCCATTTCATAATATACTGTAAGTTTTGGTACTGCTAAACCACTATCCTTTGTTTTTTTCCCCATTACTTCCCTTGATATTCATACATCTTTTTTTCTTCTAGATGAATTTTATTTTTTTCTAGTTTTGAAAAATATTGTTTTGGCAGTTTGTGCAGAATTTTCATTTTTATTATATTATCTTTGCTTATCTGTGAGCAATTGATATTTTTCTAATTGTTAAAAATTTGACTTTATTTGAATGAAAAGTGTTTTGTAATTGTATTCATGTAGTTCTTGGGTTTGTCTTGGCAGGTAGACCCCCAAGTATTTCATTTTGTCAACAGTAATTTTAAATAGAATTTCTCTTTCTATCTCTTGATGATGGGCTTTTTCATTAATATATAGAAATGCTGATGATTTGTGTGAGTTTATCTTATATTCTGCAACTTTGCTAAAGTTGTGAATTGTTTTGAGTAGATTTTTGGATTATTTTCTAGGATTCTCTAAATATATCATCATATCACCTGCAAAAAGTGAGTTTTATTTCCTCATTAACTAATCTAATTCCTTTAATTTCCTTTTCTTTTCATATTGCTAAAGCTGATATTTCTAGTACAATGTTGAATAATAGTGGTGATAAGGGGCATCCTTTTTCACTCCTGATTTTATTTGGAATGCGTCCAACTTATCTCCAATTCAAACAATGCTTGCTGTTGATTTTAAAAAGTTGCTGCTTATTTTTTAAGGAAAGCTCCCTTTCCCTATGCTCTTTAGTGTTTTTAACAGGAATAGGTGCTATATTTTCTCAAAAGCTTTTTTTTTGCATTTATTGGGATAATGATATGATTTCTGTTGATTTTGTTATTGATATGGCTGATTAAGACAATATTTTTCCTGAAATTGAACCAGTGCTACATTGCTGGTACAAATCCCACTTAATAATAGTGTATTATCTTGCTGATGAGTGGTTGTAATCTCTGCTAACATTTTATTTAAAATTTTTGCATTAATATTCATTAAGGAGATTGCTCTGTAATTTTCTTTCTCTGTTTTGGCTCTTCCTGGTTTAGGTATTGGTACCATATTTGTGTTATAGAAAGAATTTGGCAGTATTCTATCTTTACCTATTTTTCCATAGAGTTTGCATAATATTGGAATTAATTGTTCTTTAAATATTTGATAGAATTCTCTTGTGAATCCATCTGACCATGGAGATTTTTTCCTAGGGAGTTTATTAATAGCTTGTTCAATTTATTTTTCTAAAATGGGACTATTTAAGTGATTTATTTCCTCTTCTGTTAATCTGGGCAATTTTTACTTTTGCAAACATTCATCCATTTCAATTAGATTGTCAGACTTGCTGCCATAGAGATGGGCAAAAAAACTCCTAATTATTGCTTTAATTTCTTTTTCATTGGTAGTAAGTTCACCCTTTTCATTTTTGATGTTGGTAATTTCATTTTTTCTTTCCTTTTTCTAATCAAATTTACTAAAAGCTTATCTATTTTGTTGACTTTTCATAAAACCAACACAGTGTTATTTATTAATTCAAAAGTTTTCTTAGTTTCTATTTTATTAATCTCCCTTTGAGTTTTAGAATTTCTAATTTGTTGATTAATTGGGGAATTTAAATTTTTTCTATGTTTTTTAGTTGCATGCCTAATTCATTGATTCCCTCTTTCTCTATTTTATTCATGTAGCTATTTAGAGATATAAAATTTCTCCTTAGAAATGTTTTGGCTCCATAGGTTTTGGTATGTTTTCTCATTATTATCATTTCTTGGATGAAATTATTGATTGTTTCGGTGATTTGTTGTTTGACAACTCATTCTTTAGAATTAGATTATTTAATTTCCAATTGGTTTTTAGTCTATCTTTCCCTGGCCCTTCCTTTTACTGAATATAATTTTTATTGAATTGTGGTCTGAAAAGGAGGCATTAACTATTTCTGTCTTTCTGCATATGATTGTGAGGTTTTTATTCCTTAATACATGGTCATTGTTTGTGAAAGTGCCATGTACTGCCAAGGGGAAAAAAAAATGTGTATTCTTTTCCATCCCTATTTAATTTTTTTTCCAGAGTTCAATCATATTTATGTTTGCTAGGTAGGGTTCTATTACCTCCCTAGTTTATTTCTTATTTATTTTGTAGTTAGATTGGTCTGATTCTGAGAGGTGAAGGTTGAAGTCCCCCACTAGCATATTTTTGCATTCTATTTCTTCCTGTAACTAGTTTAAAATCTTCTGTAGGAATTTGAATGCTCCACTACTTGGTGCATATACATTTAGTATCATTGCTACTTCATTGTTTATAGTACCCTTTATCAAGATTTATATTCCTTCCTTATCCCTTTTAATAGATTTATTTCTACTTTTGCTTTATTTGAGATCAGAATTGTTATCCCTGCTTTTTTTTTTGCTTCAGCTGAAGCATAATAAATTCTGTTCCAACATTTTTTTTATTTTTTTTAATTTTTTTTTAATTAAAGCTTTTTATTTGTATAACATATGTATGGGTAGTTCCCCAACATTGATCTTTACAAAGCTTTCCATTACAAATTTTACTCCCAGTCCCCTCCTCTCCCCTAGATGGCAGGAAGTCCACTACATGTTAATAACGTTGAAATGCTTGAGAAGTTATACAAGAAAAATCCTATCTACAAGAAAAAAAAAAGAATTACAGAAAGGCAACACAATGCAAGCAAATGTCAATAGAGATCATGAAAATGTTACGTTGTGGTCCATATTTCATTTCCCTCTCTCTGGGTGTATATGGTTTTCTTCAGTGTCTGTTCCAACTTTTTACCTTCACTCTGTATGTGTCCTTCTGTGTCAAATATGTTACTTTTAAACAACATATTGTTATAATATTCTGTTTTTTAATACACTCTGCTATTTGCTTCTATTTTGTGGAAGAGTTCATTCCATTCACATTCACAGTTATGATTATCAGCTCTGTTTTTCCCTACATCCTATTTTCTTCTCTTCATATACTTTTGTTCTCTCTTTCAACCCTTACTTAGGTATTTTTTTTCCCACCCCATCCACTATCTTATCTCATATCACCCTCCCTCTTTTCTTAGCAATTTTTAAACCCACTCCACCCACTACCTTATCTTCTACCACCCTTTATCCCTTTCTCTTACCTTTTCCCCTAGTGTTTGTGTTTCTGCCCTCTCTTTCATTCTGCCCCTCTTTTCTTTCCCCTTTCTCATATATATATATATATTTCCCCCCTGTTTGCCTTTTTATGGTTCTTTTGAGTCCTGTGTTTCTAGATTAAATTTTCTGTTTAATTCTGGTTTTTTCAATAGAAATGATTGAAAGTCTCTTACTTCACTGAACCTCCATTGCTTTCCCTGAAAGATAATGCTAAGTTTGGCTGGGTAGTTAATTCTTGATTGTAACCCTAGGTCCTTTGCCTTTTGGAATACGGTATTCCAGGTTCTCTGATCCTTTATTGTAGAAGCTGCCAGAGCCTGGGCAATCCTGACTGTTGCTCCATGATATTTGAATTATTTGTATCTGGAACTTTGTAGTATTTTTTCCTTGAGATTATAGTTCTGGAGTTTTGCAACAATGCTCCTTGGGGTTTTCCTAGTGGGATTTCTTTCCAGGGGTGATCAATGGATTCTTTCAATCAGTATTTTCCCCTCTGTTTCTAGAGTATTGGGGCAGTTTACCTGTAATGGTCCCTTGAAAAATGTTATCCAGGCTCTGTTTTTGGTTATGGCCTTCAGGTAGGCCAATAATTATTAAAAAGTCTCTTCTCGATTTATTTTCCAGATCAGCTGTTTTGTCAATGAGGTATTTCATATTTTCTTCCATTTTTTCATTCTTTTTAGTTTGTTTGACTGATTCTTGATGCCTCACAAAGTCATTAGTTTCCATTGGTCTGTTCTAGTTTTTAATATGTGTTTTTCTTCAATTAGCTTTTGTATCTCTTTTTCCATTTGTTAATTCTACTGTTTAAAAAGTTGTTTTCTTCAAACAAATATTTTCTTTCCTTTTCCAAGCTATTGACTCTCTCATCCATACCTCTCATTTCCTTTCTCATTTTTTCTTCTACTTCTCTTATTTGTCTTTTAAAGTCTTTTATAAGCACTTCCAAAAGTCTCTTTGAGCTTGAGACCAATTCATATTATGCTATGAGATTTACTTTGTAGACATTCTGTCCTCATCTGAGTTTGTGTTTTTCTCTGCTCAATCACCATAGTAGCTTTCTATGGTCAAGATTGTTTTCTGTTTCTTATTCATTTTCTTTTGATATTTCCTCTCTTTTTAAAAGAATTTTTTTTTTATGATTGAGCTCTGCTCCTGGGACGAAGGGAGCACTGTCCCAAGCTTCCTGTACAGCTCTGAACCTTGGTTTTGAGCACTGGGGTCCCTGGTATTTGCAGGGGGTAGCTTTCTCTTCTCTGTTCAGGAAACAGCCTGGTTTCCCAGAGTTTGCTTTCTGAGCTGGCACTGGAAGCTGCTCCACTGATTTGCTCCTCTACTGAGCCAGGATTGAGGGTCTTAGTTGCTGATTTGCTGTGATTAAGACCCTCTAACCACTTTTCCCAGAATCTATTTGACCTGGGCTGAATATTCTTTTCACCCCAGTGAATCTGACCTTTCTTGGAGTTTTTTCAATCTGCCTTGAGCTTCAGAGTGCTTTCATCCTGTCAGATTCTTTTCAGAGGCTTGGTTTTCTTGCCCATTTTACTTTTTTTTTTTTTTTGCTTATTTTGCTGAGGCAATTGGGCTTAAGTGACTTGCCCAGGGTCACACAGCTATGCCCAGGGTCACACAGCTAACCCATTCTACTTTTTAAGGAGTTATTTTCATCATTGAAGTTTTGTACTTCTTTTTACCATTTGGCCAACTTTTTAAGGTGTAATTTTCTTCAATATCTTTTGTGCCTCTTGTACCAAGTTGTTAATTAGTTTTTCACAATTTTTTTTCATCACTCTAATCTCTCTTGCTATTTTTTCTTGTATTACTATTCTTATTTGATTTTTAAAATATTTTTTAAAACTATTCTAGTAATTCCTTTTGATCTTGTGTTGAATTTTCATTTTTCTTGGAAGATTTGCTTGTAGATGTTTTAATATTGTCTTCTTTTGAATTTGTGTCGTGTTCTTTTCTGTCATCCTAAAATATTAAATAAATAAATATAAATAAAATAAAAAATTTTATGGTCAAATTTCTTTGTTATTAATTTTACAATTGGTTTTTTGACTTCAAATTTTATGTTTAAATTGGGCTCTGTTTTTGGGGTGAAATTAAGTTGGAATATTATATGCATTGATATTTTCAGAACTATTTTTTGGTGCATTTAATGAGGTGTGGTCATTGTTTTCCTACTCAGATCTCTGGTTCTTACCCAGCAATGTCCCATGTTTTGGAGACATAAGTACAACTACTCCTCAAAACCCCTGCTCCCTTGTGACCAAAAATGAAACTACTTGCTAAATACACTTCTTTTTTTGGAAATGCAATGTATTTGTACACCCTGGAGCAATGACCTGGACATTAGTATGGCAATGAAGCTTCAAACAGCACATGATTCTGTGCCTAGTGTTAGCACAGAGGTCCTTTGAGGTTTTATTTTAAATTTGTTTGTAAAGAAATACTGGGAAAGTCTCATTGTTGTGCTGCCATTTTTCCAGCATTTTGACTCTATCCAACCCATATATTTTAATTGATAAAAAAAAAATCAGAAGCAACTTTTCTTTTTATAGTATTTACATTTTCCATTGTATCTTCCCTGAAACCACCAAGTCATCATTTAAAATACAGAAAAAGTAAGCAATTAAGCAAAAATAATTAAAGCATTAAAAAAATCTAACTTAATATTGTTTTACTTGAAGAGACCACAAGATTTATAAATAAGAGAAAGGAGTACCTTCTCATATGTTTTCTGTGGTATTAAAGATTACAGCATTGTGTTAATTTTTTTTTTTTAGCTTTTCAATTTACACTGCTGTAATTGTTTAAAGTATTTTCCTCATTTTCCTTACTTGTTTTCTAGGGTGTTTTCTCATTTTTCTGTATATTTATCATATTATTCCTATTTAACAGTACCATACTTTTGAACTATGTTATGAACTGCTATCAGTTTAGTCATTTCCCAATCACTGGGAATCCCCATTTATTCCACTGCTTTATTAGCATAAAAAAATACAACAAAAATTTGCTGCTTTTTTTTTTTTTTTGGTAATTGTCTCTTTAGGATATTTGCCATAGGATAGCAGCATTGAAGTATATATATACATATATATATATATATATATATATATATAGACAAAGTCTATAAATACAAATATATTAAGATTTGGATACAGAATTGAAGAAAAGAGCAAGCTGGATTGTCTCTGGGAAATTGCAAAGTACACTCAATTTATATATATTTGCATAGATACAAATGTTTTTCAGATTCATTAATATCAATATAGGTATATATGTTCAAGCAAAGTTTTGCATTTTGTTTAATAATCTGGAAAGTGGGAAATCTTTTTACTTTTTTTTTCCTCATGTGGATGATTAGAACATTCTCTTAAATAATTATGGGTCTCATTTGGAATTTCTACAATGTTCTGGCACTGAATGAAATCAGCTCAATGATCCTGGCAAAGAAAACCATCTGAATCCCTGCTTCTTAACTATGATTCAAGACCCCATATAGAGTCTCATAACTGAATGTGGAAGTTGCAAAATTATGAATTATTTTCAATAAATGTTTTGTCTGTATACATAATTTATATCCACCTTCCAGAAGTCACATTCAAATTTTGGGGGCAAAAACAGGTTACAAGTGGTAATATTTTAAGAAACTCTGAAACACTCTTTGTTTGAATTGTATTTTCTCCATTATTTTTTCAAACATTAGTGGAAAGCATGCATCTTTTGGATTTATCCTTTGATATTTACAATCATTGCTTTATCAAACAAGATTATTGTTAGATCTTTCAGGACTTTTACATAAGTTTGTCATATGCATGACAGATAAGGTGGTGGTTTGGTCTTATAAAATTTTTTTTTGTTTATTCAATAAGTAATATGCTCATTGGGAATCTTTCATTTTCTACATTTCAATGAATAGTGTGATGGTAAAAATGTAGTTTGTTATGAACTATATTGCATGAAAACCTGTTCCTGTCTAATAACTTTTTCAAAAAATTCTCTGATACAAATCTAGATTATTGCCATAAAACATATAGGAAAGAACATATATATACAGTCACATGTGTGTGTGTATATACACATACCTACATATATGCAATAGTTTTTCTCTAATTGGTCTTTTAGGTGTCAAATGAATAAAATCTGAGGTTTTTTTCTTCCACGACTTTAGCACCTTTCTCTCCTTCAAATACTTGGATAATTAATATTTCGATATCTTCACAATTGTTTTATTTCCATAATAGACCACTTCTGTGTATACAGAGCCTAGTGCTATATGCTCTTCTAAACTTTTTCTTTTCAGTGCCATTTTTCACATCTCTATAAGCACATTCAGTACTGTGATGTAAAAGTCCAAGTGATATGGCTTTACTGACTTTAGTGATGAAAAGTATCTATTATAAAACATTTGCTGGATTTACATAGTTGTAAATTTGTATTTCTCCTATTTTAATCTTTAGGTTTTACTGAACTGAAATAGTATTGAAGAACTCAGGTTCTTCCCTATGTTTTGATGAGATATAGAAGTATGAAACATTGAGTATCCCTATAGGGATATTTGACAGTTTTTTAAAATTATTTATTTATTTATTTTTGGCTGAGGCAATTGGGGTTAAGTGATTTGCCCAGGGTCACACAGCTAGGAAGTGTTAAGTGTCTGAGACCACATTTGAACTCAGGTCCTCCTGACTTCAGGGCGGGTGCTTTATCCACTGCACCACCTAGCTGTCCCTGTTTGACAGTTTTTAATACAAAAAATAATGTTTCTAGAGTCAAAGGACCTGGATTTAATCCTTCCATTGACACTCATTATGTAACAAATCACTTTTATTCCCTCAGCCTCCACTTTCTCACAAAGATCAAATATAAAATCTTCCATGTGACTTTTAAAACCATTGTAACCTGCCCCCTCTTTACCTTTCCAGACTTCTTATTCCTTACACTTCATGTGCTCTCTAATTCAGTGACATTGGCTGCTTTGCTCTTCCTCACACTAGTGGTTGAGATGCTGGTAGTGGTGGTATCTACCCGATACATGTTGTCTCCTTTCTCTCCCTCAGGATGCCTTGTTACTTCAGCTAGTATGCTTGCCACTAAGCTGGTGACAATTGGTCAGTAAATTTTGGTGATGGTAAAGATTTTTTTGCAAAGGTGTTATTTCTCTGGATGATGAATGGAGGTGACACATTAGCAACAGAACTTGTAGTCCTCTATTCTTGAAATTATTTGGTTTACCTTCCTATCAGTGGTACTTGGTTGGTGATTGGTATTGGTGGCAGCAGGAAAAGTAGTTCTCTTCTCCATAATTATTGCTCTTGTCAACAATGGTTTTATTCCGTCAATTGTCATACATAATTTATTGAACATCCACAACATTTCCCATCCATTCCAGCTTTCTATTCATACTGCTTCTGTCCTAATTAATTTCATTTGTTTTTCTTCACATACTGTGCATTCTAATTAAAAAGTTATGCTAATTATAATGCATATATAAAATTTCATCTTCTATCTTCTTGTCTTTGCCGAGGTACTTGTCCCATTCTCTCTTTTCCCCATTCCTGAAATTTCCTTTGGCATGATTTCCATTACTTAGAATCCTTTGGTTGTTGTTGTTTTATTTTCAGCCAACACTTAGTGAACTCATTTGAGGTTTTCTTGGTAAATATATTTGAGCATTCTATTAGTTCCTTCTCCAGCTCATTTTATAGATTAGGAAACTGAAGCAAAAATAGTTAAGTGACTTGCTTGGGATAACACAACTAGTAAGTATCTGAAACCAGATTTGAATTCACAAAGATAAATCTTTCTGACTCCAGGATGGTACTCTCTCCACTGAGCAACCTAGTTGTCCTCAGAATCCTTAGCTTACTGAAAAATTAGGTTCATGTGGTAATCATATATAAAGTCCTTTTAAGTTTCCCAGGTTGGTGTTTTATCACTTTTGAAATGATTTAATTTTCTACATACTTACATTTATTTATCTATATAAATGCATCTTTTTTTTTCAGGATAGTGTACAGCTCTTTGACAGAAGGACCTACTTTACAGAATCATAGAATTTTAGAGCTTCCATTTTCATACCCAAAACAGAATTTGTAGTTTAATATATCTAAAAATGGTCATGCAGAATGTGTTTGATTACTTCCCATGATGGGGACTCCATTACCTTTTTAAGAAAGTGTTTTCTGTTTCTGGTACCTTCTAAGTATTAGAAAATTTTCTTGAAATCAAATCTAAATTTGCTTCTTTGCATTTTTCAACCATTATGGAAAAAACCTTTGGGGCCAACAGAATGTCTGGTCCCCCTTCCACACAATATCCCTTCAATTACTTGGAGACAGATATTGTACCTTCTTATTCCTGCCTCAAAACTTAGATTTTTAAGCAAAACACCACTAGCTCCCTTACCATCTCCTTACTTGATAAAGATGCAGAGTCATTCATTATTCTGATTACCCTCATTCGGGTATTCTCTAGCTTATTATTATATTCTTAAATTTAAAAAATAACAAGTATTTATTTCTATCCTTCCTATTATACATACAAAACCTTTGTAACAAATATGGAGATTGCTTTATTTGAGATCAGAATTAGTACCCCTGCTTTTTTTTTTTTACTTCAACTGAAACCTAATAAATTCTGTTTCAGCCTTTAAACTTTACTCTGTATGTCTCTCTGTGTCGAATGTCTTCGTTGTAAACAACATATTTCAGGATTCTGTTTTTTAATCCATTCTGCTATTTGCTTCCATTTTTTGGGAGAGTTCATTGCTTTCATCTTAACAGTTATGATCATCACCTCTGAATTTTCCTCCATTATTTTTTCTTTACTGTATATACTTTTGTTCACTCTTTTCACCCATTTCTCATCCTTGTGTTTTTTTTTTTACCCACCCCTTCCACTATCTTATTTACTATCACTCATTCCCCTTTCTCTTAATAGTGCTTTTTTAACCCACTCCAAGCACTACCTTATTTTCTGTCAGTCCTTCCCCCTTCTATTACCTTTTTTCCTAGTGTTTCTGCCTTTCCTTCTATCCTGTCCTCTTTTCTTTTCCTCCTTCTTCTCCTACTTCTTCATAGGATTAAGTAAATTTCTATACCAAACTGAATAATTAAATTATTCCTTCTTAGAGCCAAGCTGATGAGACCAAGCTTCAGACAATACTCATCCCTCTCTTTTTTTCCCCTCCATTGTGAAAGATATTTTGAGCCTCTTGGTGTGAACTAATTGTCCCATTATATCTTCCTCTTCTCTTTTTCCAGTACAGACTTTTTTCCACCCCTTAATTTCTTTTTTCTTTGATGTCACCAATAAGAGTCTATGCACAACCACACCCTGAGTCCATGTGATGCTTCTTTTTGTCTGCTCCAATATCAGATACAGTTCTTAAGAGTTACAAGACAATTGTTTTTCCATCTAGGGATGTAAATGGTTTAACTTTCATATATATAGTTTTCTTAAGTACTGTGTTTGTAGATTAACATTTCTGTTTAATTCTGTTTTTTTTTCAATAGAAATGATTGAAAGTTTCTTATTTCACTGAACCTCAATGCCCTTGGGTAGGTCATTCTTGATTTTAACCCTAGGTCCTTTGCTTTCTGGAATATGGTATTACAGACTCTCTGAACCTTTATTGAAGAAGCTGCCAGATCCCAGGTAATCCTGACAGTTACTCCTTGTTTTTGAATTGTTTTTTTTGACAGTTTGCAGTAATTTTTTCCTTGAGATTATGGTTTTAGAGTTTTCTAACAATGTTCCTTGAGGTTTTCCTTGTGGAATCTCTTTCCAGAGGTGATGGATAGATTCTTTTAATGAGTACTTACTCCTCTGTTTCTAGAATATTGGGATAGTTTTCCTTAATGATCCCTTGTAGAATGCTATCAAGGCTCTTTTTGGTCATGGCCTTCAGGTAGGACAATGATTTTTAAATTGTCTTTTCTTGATCTATTTTCTAGGTAGACTGTTTTGTCAATGAGGTATTTCACATTTTCTTCCAGTTTTTCATTCTTTGGTTGGTTTGACTAATTCTTGCTGCCTTACAAAGTCACTAGCTTCCATTTGACTTGTTCTAGTTTATAATGAATGATTTTCTTCAGTTAGCTTTTTTATCTTTTTTTTTTTACTTGGATTCTTTTACTGTTTAAATTGTTTTCTTCAGACAATTTTTTCCTTCCTTTTCCAAGCTGTTGACTCTCTCATGTACACCTCTCATTTCTTTTCTCATTTTTTCTTCTACCTCTCTTATTTACCTTTTGAAGTCTTTTTTGGTCATTTTCAAGAAGCCTCTTTGGGCTTGAGACTAATTTATCTCACTCTTTGAGATTTCTCCTGTGGATATTCTGTCCTCATTTAAGTTTGTATTTTGATTTGTTCTGTTACCATAGTAGCTTTCTATGGTCAAGGTTCTTTTTTTTTTGTTTCTTGATTATTTTCTTTTCCTTTTTTTTTTTTTTTAACTTTTAAGGTGGAGCTCTGCTCCTGGGATAAAGTTGGTGCTGTCCCAAGCTTCCTGTGCAGCTCTGCCTGCTATGTTCAGGAAACACCCTGATTTCCTAGGGTTTGCTTTCTGAAGTAGTACTGGAAGCTGCCCCACTGGTTTGTTTCTCTATTGAGCCAAAACTGAAGGTCTTAGTTGCTGATTTGCTATGATTAAGCCCCTCTCATTGGCTTTTTCAGCATGCATATGACCTGGGCTGAACACCCTTTTCACCCCAGTGAAACTAACCTTTCTTGAAGCTTTTTCAGTTTACCTTGAGCTGGAGAGTGGTTTCATTTCATCAGACTCTGTTCATAGGCTTGATTTCATGTGGTTTTTGAGGGAAACTGTAAGAGCTTAACCATCTTCTTGACTTCTCTCCGTCATCTTGGCTCCACTCATGGAACTCTGTGGGAGTGAATTTTAAAGATCTTTTTTTCATGCAAAATGTTATCTTCACAAACCTCCCACAACCTATGTTCCTGCAGTGAAATTTTAAATCCATCTATAAGACTTTATTTACATTTATCTCTATTAAGTTTCCAGTGTGCAGTTCCAGTACAAGCTGCACCAGCACAGCTCCAGATCCAGCCCCTGCCCTGGCCCCAGACCTAGCCCTACCTTTGAATGAATGAAACCACATTAATTGTGGCTTCCAGATCTCTCAGTTGAGAGACACCAAAGAGGACCTATAAAGTTAGCAGAAATGGTCTGTGGAACAAGAGTGGGAACCCAGCATGTAATTCCAGCACAGGCTGAGTTAGCTTCAACCAGGACCCCAGTGTCCACAAGGTACAGTGCACTCTCCACTGTGGAAACAGAGTCCTACTTTAAACTTGATTTAAAAATCAAGTAATATCCTAAGAAAATGAGAAAATAACCATAAAAATTTCTGACCATTGAAAGTTATCATGGTAACAAGGAAGATCAAATCATATACTCAGAAGATGATAACAAAGTCAAAGCTTCTATATCCAAAGCCTCCAGGAAAAATAAGAATTGGAATATGGCTATGGAAGAACTCAAAAAGAATTTTGAAAATCAAGTCTTATAAGAGAGGAAAATTTAGGAAAAGAATTGAGAGTAGTGTAAAAAGAAATACAAAAAGCAAATGAGAATAAGAATGCCTTAAGTAAAATTGAACAATTGAGAAAGGAGGCACAAAAGCTCACTGAGGAAAATAATTCCTTAAAAAATACAATTGAGCAAATGGAAGCTAATGACTTTATGAGAAATTCAGATACAATAAACCAAATCACCCCCCAAAAATGAAAAAATAGAAAAAATGTGAAATATTTCATTGGAAAAACAATTGACCTGGAAAATAGATCCAGGAGAGATAATTTAAATACTGTTTGTCTATCTGAAAGTTATGATAAAAAAAAAAGAATCTGGACATCAAGAAATTATCAAGAAAAACTGTCCTGATATTCTAAAACCAGAGAGTAAAATAGAAATTGAAAAGGACATTGAAAATTAGTGTACTTCCCAGAAGAGGGTAACCAGAATGGTGAGACTGGTGACTATGTTGTATCAAAATTTATTGAAGTAATTGGCAATATTTGATCTGAAGAAGAAACAACTCAGGGAGAGATAGATAGAATAACTTTCTTCAAGTGTTTGAAGGAATGTCATGTGGTATGGAAATTAGGTGTGTAGCAATGGGTAAAAGTTGCACACAGACAGATTTGGGCTCTCTTTATGGAAAAGCTTCATAAAAATTAAAGCTGTACAAAAGTAGAATAGATTTTCATGCAAAATAGTGGTTTCATTATCCCTGAAAATCTTTTAAAAATTTTTATTAAAGTTTTTTATTCGCAAAACATATGCATGGGTAATTTTTCAACACTGACCCTTTGAAACCTTCTGTTCCAAATTTTTTCTTTCTTTCCCCCTCTCCTAGATGACAAGTAGTCCAATACATGTTAAATATATTAAAATATATGTTAAATAAAACATATGTATACAGTTATACAATTGTCTTGCTGCACAAGAAAAATCAGATCAAGAAGGGAAAAAACTGAGAAAAAAACAAAATGCAAGCAAACAACAACAAAAAGAGTGAAAATACTATGTGGTGGTCCACACTTAGTTCCCACAGTTCTCTCTCTGGGTGCTCTTCATCACTGAACAATTGGAACTGTTTTGAATCATCTTATTGTTGAAGAAAGCCATGTCCATCAGAATTCATCATCATATAGTCTTGTTTTTGCTTTGTATAATGATCCCCTGGTTCTGCTCATTTCATTTAGCATCCAGACCTCTCTGAAATTATCCTGCTGATCATTTCTTACAGAACAATAATATTTCATAACACTTATATACTATAGTTTATTCAGCTATTTTCCAATGGATGGGCATCCATTCAGTTTCCATTTTTTTGCAACTACAAAAAGGGCTGCTACAAACATTTTTGCACATGTGGGTCCCTTTTCCTCCTTTAAGATCTCTTTGGGCTGTAAGCCCAGAAGAAACACTCCTGGGTCAAAGGGTTTGATAACACAGTTTGATAGGATAACCTTTTGAAAAGAGTTCCAAAGTGCTCTCCAGAATGTTTTGGATCTGTTCATAGTTCCACCAACAATGTATCAGTGTCCTAGTTTTCTCATATCCCCTCCAGCTTTCATCATTATCTTTTCCTGTCATTGTAGCCAATCTGAAAGGCATGTAGTTATACCTGAAAATCTTAAGGAAGACAGCAACTTGTTATGAATGCTGGAGGAAACAATTTCTATTCAATTATAATAGATGATATTCAAGTCATTTTTGTGGATTCTGTGTGTACCTATTATATTATCAACACAGAAGACATAAAGAAGTATAAGTCCTTGTCCATTAAAAAAGAAAATTTGCAGCCTAATTGGAAAGAAAAATATAGTTATATGAAACAACAAGCACATGAAATACTATCAGTTATACAAAAAAGCAAGATGCTATCATGTATTAAATATTGGGCCAAGAGTAATGAGACCTGGGTTCTGGTCCCATCTCTGTCATAAGATAGTAACTCTGAGCAAATCATTTAATCTTTCTAGACCTCAATTTTCTCACCTATGAAATTCAGAGGTTAGTCTAAATTGTTTCTTTCATGTTGCATGACAATACATAATCCATAGAATAAGTGATATATTTTTGTGTAACTGTAATAGGAGTGAGATTCCACCAAAGATAGAGCTGGACTTCTGATGGGAACAGTTTCTTTTGCTTTATAGAAGGCATTTGCTCATGCTGCCTAAAGAAAAAATATCTATCACTGGTCTCAGGTAGATTAGTGTCATGATTTTAGCAACTTCCTGCTGAAAGATGCAGAGGCACCCATATGATGTTTTAAAATAGAAAACTTGGAAACATGAATTTGATAAGTTATAGTAAACCTCCTGAGGCTTATAAAATCTGAAGATTATTACCTTGTATTGTTGACCCATGTGAAAACTAATGATGCTGCCAGAAGGAAGTTGGAAAGAATTTCTAGGGATTATGAATACCTAGTCAGGAAACTGAAGGATTTAGGAGTACAGGTGCTGTTTTCATCATTGCTGCCAATTAGTAGATGGGAAGTGAATTGTTGGCCAAGAAGATGGTGTGAGATAATGGGATTTGGCTTCCTGGACCATGGTATAAGGAATAGGAATGATGGGCTCTTGTCCAAGGACAGAGTGCCTTTAATGAGGATTAAGAATGTATTTTTATGGAAACTGGATAACATGATTAAGAAGACTTTAAAATTGAAAAGGAAGCAGGAGGAACAAATTACTCAAATACAACTGATAAAATAGATATATTAGAGATCCGCAAATATGAAACAGCAGTAGAGATACTTCCTTTGAAGATAATTATGAGAGAGGTGAGTAACAACTATATATTTTGGATCAATGTTCAAAATATAAGAAACAAAATATATTACTTTTAGAAAGTAAATATAATCATATACATATCAGTATTACTGGACTGTAATTTATGACCTTAATATCACAATGAAAGAGAACATTTTCTTCAAAAGTGTGGACATACCTGAAGAAGCAAAATTAGGAATGTTGGAAAGAATTTAGGAGAGGATCAAAAGAGAGAAATATTCAAGAACTGAAAGCCATATAGGAACTGGATTATACATTTCTGATGAATATCACAAAGCTGGCACAAAAGAGAATTGTGATAAAGATTTTTCACTCTGGAAATATTCTGGGGATTTCTATCTTATAAAAACAGAGAAACAGATAAATTCTTGACAACTACTCTCATGAGTAAGTTTCATGAACAGCTAGTTTGATGTAATGAAAAAAACATCAAAGGGAATAACTATCCTATATTTTTGCTTAATCAAGACAAATTAGTTGCTAAAGTAAAAATGAGAAATTTGAGAAAGTGATTACATCATCTTACAATTCATGATAGATAAGGAGGAGAATATTGAATACAGAGACACAAGTATTATCTAGTCTAGAAGAGTCAATTTCAAAGAATTTAGAATAGACTAACTGACTTTTGTGACCTGATATTCTAAAAAGGATATTTGGTTAAGAGAAATGATATGCTGTTAAGGAGGAGGGAATGATACTGTGTTCACAAATGATTCTAATGAGGGGGAAAGTGGAGGTTTCTAATATGAATTGCTTCACAGACAATTTATTTAATTATCAGATTTTCAAAGGAAAGATAATGCAAGAAATTGAAATCAAATACAAGAGAATGGCAAAAGACTACAGGAACAGAGTCAGAAACACCAGAATCTAGTTTGATTTGAAGTTTGAGAAACATGTTAAAGAGGATATCATTTCTTCTTTCCTTGTGGTAAAGAATTAGGATAAAAACATGGGGAAAAATGCCCAAACATAATAAGTGTTTCCACTTAAAACAGTTGGTCCTTGGATAATAGACTTAGGATCTATCATTAGACTTTATTCTTGAAATCATTTTTTCATATTGGTAGCACTTTCCAGGATTTATTCTGTGTTGGCATGGTCTTTGAGAACCCAAAGTAATTTCTTTGCCAAAATGAAGCATCAAAGAAGTGCTGCATTAATGATCCATATTCTTAGGTGGAAGTTGTTAACTAGTATGGAAATGAATATATGTAGCTACTTATTTTGGAGAAAATTTTGCAAGCTACAAAGATTTAATGATTAAAATAATAAAATTATATGTTTTATCTTTTGCTGTTTTTATTTTCCTAAAATGTAATTATATACCATAATAAATAATATATTTTTTAAAAATCTACACAAATTGATGTTGAAGAGTCTTATCTTGATTTGTGTTGGGTTGTGATGGGATTCAACTTTTCAGGTAATGGAAGCCACATATATCTGTCTGAAGATTATATCTGTTTGACCATGTTCTCTCCCAAATCACTCCAAATTCCTTTAAATAATGACCCTAATAAATTTTAGAGTATCAGAACATACAAATGAATGGAGTAGAACAATTTTCTAGCCAAAGACAACTAGAAAGTTAACAGAAAAGGACTGTGGGAGTCCAGCATGCAGTCTCAATGCAGGCCATTCTAGTAAAGCCCTAGTTCCAATAAAATGGGAACTAGCATATAGACCTTTAAATCAGCAAAAGCTCTGAAATTTTCTAGACCTCTCAGCCCAGAAATACCAAACATGACTTTGAAGGTTGGCAAGAAAAGTTTCTTAGTAAGGTGAGAGAGCTTTGGGAAACCAATATACTAGGAATGGGTATGGGCAGTGGTGGTAGTAGCAGTTTCTAGAGCCTCAGCCCAGAGAAGGTCTCTTTAGTAGTAATGAGGAAGGAATCTGTTCTTTAACACACTAGAACTTACTATGCAGAGAGGCAGGGACACTCCCAACAAGTCTAGGGTAGAAAAAAGTGCTAGTGGTCAGACCCCTAGAAAAATTTCTGAAAACAGCAGTTAGGAAAATGAACAGACAACAGAAAAATATTCTGAACATAGAAAGTCACTATGACGATAAGGAAGATCAAAACACACACTCAGAAGAAAATAGCAAAATCAAAGCTCTTATATCCAAAGCATTCAAGAAAAAAATATATATATTAAATTTCTATTACAAGCCTGCCAGTGTCAATACAAGTCCCTTTTTTTTCATCTTACTATCTATGAGTGATTTTAGAAAGAAAATGTCCTAATCCATGTATACTTTCATAGATCAAAGGAAGCTGTTTGAATTGCAACCAGACACACATTACTGACCGCTACTAGCCATGGTGCTTAAATGTTTATGTGATACATCTATCTGACTGAGACTCTTAAACACAGAAGTGACTGTTGCATTTCATAATAACTGAAATGACTCCTATTGGTGGATGTCAATGTCCAAATCCTCTATGAAAGCAATAAAAAGAATCAGTGTAGATTAGAACAGAAGGATGTCAGCTATGCTTTTTAAAACAAAAAGAAATTGATACTAATTTTATAGTTACTTCAAGCCACTGTTGCATGATTCAGATATCCATGGAAGGTATCAGTGCATTACAGGTGGTATGTAGTTTATTCTTGGATAAAATGCCCTCTTCCTCTCATTGCAGTTGTCACTAAGGATGTAAGACACCCTGAACTCTACAGGTGGTTTATATTTATCTTTAGATTTATGGGATTTTTAAAAATCATTTTTAAACTAATGGAGCAAGGACCAGTTCTTCATTCATCTGGATTACCAAATGTGAAATAGTTACTCAAGAGCCAAAAATGACCTTATGAATACCTTAAATAATTGTTTTATAATCAGTGAAAAGAAAAAGATCCTGAACTTAGAAGATGTGGGTTTGACTAACACCTCTACCATTTGCAGCTGTGTAATCTTGGCCATTAACCTTGCTAGATTTCAATGTTCTCATCAGCAAAATGATGATAATGAGCACTATCACTGCTTTTCTTTCAAAGTGTTTGTGAAAAGAAAATGAGATAATGCAGGTGAAAGTACTTTGTAGTTGGAATGTGATGCATACGTTTGGACTATTACTATTGTTATCAATAATAAAGAAAGGGTTATTGAGAAAGACCTACTGAGAGCTTTTCAAAGGAGAAATGCAGCCAGAAAGGAAAACTGAGGATATTGTATTTTGTTGGAATTATCTGCAATGTTCTCTTCTACAGCAAGTTTTGCCAAATGTTAGACTAAAAGCAGGATTTGGGGAAAATGAGAGAATTCTTCAAGACAACAATATTTCTATGATTTCATCAATGTGAATATTCCTGTGAGGGATGGATGTGCATCATGATTCATCCATGCATGCCTATTCTGTGAGGCTTTTGTTCATATCCTCATGTAAATTCATTATCAGGCAGGATACCCAACATGTTAGGGAACTTCTTCAAATTTTCTTAACAATATGAGAATACCAGTGAGCCCACATTTTTCATTTATTATTCCTGACTTCCACCTCATAACCAAGCCATCCCCTTCTCTGATCTTTCATTTCCTTAGTGTTATTCTTTACACAGCTTCTCCTTTATAATTCCTTTTTAGTTATATGTTGCTTTTTAAGAGGAGCTTTTTAGGGGATTTTCTCAATTTCATTGGATAGAATAGAGTTCTATATATTCAGCCATAATAATAATGGTTAATATTTATATAACTCCTTAAGTTTTGTGACAAATTTCATACATTAACTAATTTGATCTTCATAATAATCCCAGGAGGAAGATTCTATTATTATCTTTATTTTAATATGATGAAATTGAGAATGAGCTAAGTGACTTACCCAGGGTCACATAACTAGTAAATGTTTGAGGTAGATTTAAAACATTATCTCATCCATTGAACATTGATCTTCTTAATTCTTTGGTATTTTTCTTTTCCCTTATACAACTTACACTTTTTTTGTTGTAACTGATATTTATCACCAGCCTAAACTCATTTTGAACTTAAGTGCTCTTGGCACAGTTATACAGGAGTGTACCCTTCTTTTGTATTTCCATTGTTCATGTTTGAATTCACATTTTATTTGTTATTTTAAAATTTCAATTGGTCCAATGATTTCTCTGTGCATCTATGTTATTCTCTTTAGACAGCTTCTTTTTTCCTTCCCAATTGGAACAGGTGACATTTGTGCTACTAGAACTTTACTCTTGAGATTTCTCCATTTCTCTGAGTGAAGAACTGTGTGTTATTGGATCCTATCTCTTTCTTTTCTAAACTCTATGAAGTCAACTCTTCTAAAACCTTGAGTGCATACTGCAGCTATTTTGGGTAAATAACCATGTTATTTGTCATTTTCTCATGAAATTTTTGATCCTTCCAATATTTACAGATGGACATATGAAAAGAAAGCATGAAAAATGGGTCACTTATGCATCTAGTCCTTTTGTTAGTGCTATAGACTACTCACTTTACCTATCATGAAATCAAATTGAATATGTTGGGGGTTGGAAAAGTTTGAGGTTAGATGGAAAAAGACTATTGTTTATACACAGCATTTCATTTAGTTAGTGCTTCTTGTTTTGCTATTCATTATTTATTTATGCTGCTCCTCCAAACACCCAGAAACATTAGGAGAATATAGAACATTGTGGAATGTTCATTTAACTTCAACATGTCTATAAGATTACAGCACATTAAAACAAAGTACTAAAAGAGATACAAAAAAAAAAAAATAAGAATTGGTTCCCTATAGAATGGCAGTTTAGTACTGAGATGTGGCATATTTACAATAACTATAATATAAATTTATGAATGTGTAATAGGGACATGTCCAGTCAGTAATACCTTCAAAAACCTTAGCCCCAGAGAGTATATCTCATTCAGAGAAATTTCCATGACTTCCTTTCTGAGGGCATTGAATGTCTCTGTATAGAGTAGTTTCATCATGAGATAAGGATTCTGTCTTGTGAGGGAAGAGTAAGTTTTTTTTAAGAGAATTGTAATGAGTTCAGGAGTTAATGGTGATAGAGAAGAGCTATACTATAGTTACAGTAGAGAGAAGAAATTGAAGTATGGAGTGAGAGAGCCATGGTGTTCTCTAACTCAGGAATCCTGATAGAATGCTGTTGATAGTGGAGTCAGTCAAGGCAAATGCCTATATGCAGGATGCTTTGGGAGATCCTCATGCCAGCTAAGACTATGCTTAAAGAAGAAGTAGATTGATGTAATTTTTCTCTTACTTAGTGTGGCCACATAGGAGACATCATTTTATCACTCTGTTAAGAGTCACTTTTCTGTGGAGTTACTTTTTTCCCACTAATGCATACACTTGTAGAAGACTTTACTCCTTTTCTTATGTAGAGCTATATATAGAAAGTTGTTTGATTTTCTTTTATTATTTATTTATTTTGTTATTCTGTCTTAATTAAATATTTTACTATTAGATTTAGATACCCTGCTTATTTTAAGTAGTTTTTATTAGGATGGAGAATTAGATCATACATGTATAATTGTGATTCCCCAAAAGCTTAGGAAATTAGAATTTTATAATCGAGTATCACATTATTACACATGGTAAGTATGTAAAAAAAGGCAGTCAGGAAATTAAAATTTATTAATTACTTGGCTCAGTACTGTCAAGTATTGGAGATGCAAATAAAGATGAAGATGAGGTCCAAAAGAATCACAAAAAGCTTTTTAGAGGGGAAAATATTTGAATTGGTTTTAAATGATGGGTAGGTATGTGAAATATTTAGTAGGCATTTGTATATCAAACAGCATGAAAATTGTCATCTTTTCTTAAGAGGTATTTATGTATATGCTTGCATTGATGCTATGGCTTAATAGTATAAAATTTCATTTCACTTCTTTGTGTGTCAGGAGGCTAAACACTCATATCTGTTCCTTAGAATGTACCTTTTTTGATATTTCAGTCAATGCTACTGATCCTTTTTTCATTTATATATAAGTATATATATATAGTCAAAGTATAACAAACTTTGTATTCTTTGTGTGACCTATTAGATATATTTATAATTTCTCATTGCTGTATTAATGATATTGGTCATATAAACTGGAGGCACAAAAATGGCAAATTGTATAAATCTGCTAAGTCCTGTCTAGCTTCACTTCAGGAATAAATAGGCTATATCTATAAATTATTATTTATGGTCTCAACTACTGGTCCTTTAAAGTCCAGCAGGGTTTATAGGCTCATAAATGAGAATTTTCTAGTCCAATCTAAGAAATTCTTGGCTGTACTAGAAGAGGCAACTATTCTTTCTTGCTTCCCTTGCCACCTGCCCTATTCTTTTGATTACAACAAGGTTGGATCATTTTCATTCCACCCAGCAGATGATTCTCTCAAATAGCCAAAGTGGGTGTTCATTGATTTTCCAGTATATTCACCAGGCAGATGTGTGGACTACAGTCATATGCAGCTTGGAATAGTGATCTCTCTAGGACAGAATGCACATATTGCTTTTGGCACAGTCTAATATGGAATAGTAGTGACCTCATCCTTACTATGAATTTGCTATGTGGCATTAAGCAAATAAACAAAACTGTTTAATGTTCTCCTTAGTTTTTCCATGTGTCCATTTGCCTTCAGGTGATAGGATGTCAAGAATAGGAATTTGATACTTGATCTCTTTGGAAGACCTCTCTAAAATTGGGCAATAAATTGTAGCTCTTGACCCAAGATGATCTGTACCAGGAGCTCATGGAACTATAATTAATTTTTTTAGGAAGTAAGAGTCCATCTGGGGAGCAGATGATGGCTCACAGGAATGAGATAACACATTCTCAAAAAGTGATCAATGATCACCAGATGGAAGAAAATTAATTTCCTTGGAATATTGGTAGGCTTGTTGTAAATTGATTTCCTACAACACAGATCTGACTATATAATCCTCATTCCATTTCAAAAATCTTCAATAGCTCCCTATTTTCTCTAAGAAAATTTTGAATTCCTTGGTGTAGCATTTAAAACCATTCTAAATATAATTCCACCAATTTTTCCAGTTTTATTTTATAATGACCTCCTTCAATAAATTCTCTGTTTGGGTTAAAGTATCCATCTAGTTTTACTCCAGGACCACACTATGCCATCTTGTGCCTCCATTCTTTTGAACATATTGCTCACTTCCCATGAATGGTGCTCATTTGCTCTTTATCTGTCTAGCTATATTTGTTCATTTAAAGTATAGAGTAAGCAGCACTTCCTAACAAAGATCTTTTTAAATCTTCCCACTAATGTTAATGGGATTCTCTTGAAATTTATTTGTTAAAAACTTTACATTTATTTTGTTGTATATATTTTATAATCCCTCCACCCAACAGTAGAAAATAAATTATTAGAAGGCAAGAACTCTGTTATTTTTAACTTATCCTTAGTGACTAATATGGTGACCTTTAACATAATAGGCATTTCAAAAATATTTTAAAAATTAAATGAAATCTTAGATAACTTTAACAGAATCATGGATGGGACAATGGCTGTAGATGGTATTCCCATCTATTGGAATTGCTTATTCCCCAAACACATAACTGAACCCTCGCTCTTTTATGTTTAGATTAATCCAATATAAAGCATGAATAGTGCTGATAAATGATATTCTTTATCTTTATTCCCTTTATGGATCCTTCCAACATGTTGCTATGGTACATCTAAGGGACTTCTTTTTGGATTTGTGTTGACTTTAGTCAAATGTAGAAATAATATAACTCTGGCCTTTCATGCATCATTGGAATTATACATACTCTCATTTGAAACAATTAGTCCATCTCTTTTCTTGCCCCATTTTCTCTGGTTCCATATGTTTGGATCATTCATAATATTTTACTTTGTTGTCTTATAAAGATATATGTATACACACATATATACATATGTATATACATGTTTGTGCATGTATATACACACATATCCTTGTGTGTGTATTTGTGTGTGACCTTGAGAAAGAATCAGGAGAACAAAAGTGCCACCCATGGAAAACAGTTTTTGATCTAATATTCCTTTAATAGCATGTTGGTATCCTGTGTACTGTCATCAGGTATTAAAGATTATTTTGATCACTAGCAACTCTTAATCCATGATGATATAGTAATGCTCTTTCACAGTCAAATAGAATGGCTCCTACTCTATTGACAAGTAATATTATTGTATCCAGGGATCCATCTTTTCCCAATATAATCTTTATGAGTGATGTTGTTTTCTTGGAGCTGTTATTATCTATGAATGAACAAATTGTATTCTATTACTTCAAATAATTATATCTGTAGTTAGGAATGTTTCTCTTTATTTGACTTTCAAATGGTAAATCCCTTTCTTTGGGAGACAAATGAAGAGCTACATCTACTACCATTATCTCAAAATCAAATGGCAATGTTTAGGAAATGTGGTATCCTATCTTGAATAGTCCATTAATAGGTTGCTTACATCTGGAGGTTGTCAGAATTAAAAATAACCACCACTTCAAATATTAATTCATGTCTTTGGAATGCATTTTAAGGTTTGTAGAGTGAACTTTGGTGGAGAACACCAGAGTTAGCATGTTTTTATTCCTCATGAGAAAAGATAAGAATGTTGTACAAATAGGCTATGAACAAAGGAATAGACTATCTGTTAGAAATAATTATACACTATATTCTCACAAGGGCATTGGTCAACCAAAATGAAATCACAGGTTATAAAAAAACAAACAAACAAAAAAAACTTTCTTATATAAGATTCTATCTTAATTATTCTCTGCTTCTGATTCAGACAATATTTTAAGCCAAGCCTGCCCAACAGGCTTGGTATGAAGAATAATAATAATACTTTTATAGAGTTTTAAGATTTGTATTAGCTCATTTGATTTGATCCTTATAATAATCTTGTGAGGTAAATGCAATTATTATCTCTATTTTGCAGTTGAGGAAACTAAAGCAGAGGTTAATCAAGATAGGCTTCTTAGAGCCTTGTATGGAATTTTGAGATTGGCTGAAGAGGGAATACCTTCTAGACATTGAGCATAGAACTGAAAAATGGAATGATATTTATGTGAAATAGCAAGTAGTAAAATTTGGATAAAAATTAAAACATGCCAATTTTTAATAAAAAATTAAAACATTAGGCTTATAATGACTAGAATATTATTTTTTAAAATGATGTATTAAGTAAAATTTATTAATATTTACCTGAGTTTATTATGTCTTCAAAGCCTCAAATAGCATTTCTGCCATTATTAAAAAAGATGCCAAGGGGTTAGTATGATACTCCAAAAATCTAGATTAAATGTTACTTTTCATATTAGAAAAAAAGCAAAAACCAAAAATTTATGTAATCTTAGAGGACATTTACAGAAGTATTATGTCCAGTTAACAAGGAGTTGTGGGATCAGAGAACATTTTGGTTATTATGTTCAAGAACCTGAAAAGATATTGACAAGCTAGAATATATTCATGAGAAGAAAACCAGAATGGTAAGGGGACTAGAAACTTCCCGTAGGAGATGTCCAAGGACCTGTTCTCTCTCAAAAGCAAAAGATTATCCAGTTTGGTGTAATTACTTTCAGGCCCCACCCATGGATATTGTAATTGTTGGCTGGTTTTGGCCTTGGATTATAGCCCCAGAGAACATTCTAAATCTATTGAACTATAAGCAACATCCACTTTTCCCTCTCCCTCCAACACACACACACACACACACACACACACACACACATTAAATCAAGTATTTTGGGAACAAAGTTTGAATTACAGATGCTCAGGTCTTTTCCAACTTCATTAAATGAAATCATCCCTCTAAGTCATAAATTGGCTTTAAAAAATTAATAGTTATATTTGAATATAAATGATTTCTTTATTTTTTATTTTTATTTTTTTGCTTCATACATTTAAAATCCTTATTCTAAGAAGTCCATAAGTTTCACCAGACTTCTAATAGGGGCTATAGCAAACAAAAAAAGCTTAAGATCTTCTTCCTTAGTGATAACTAAAAAAATTGCTATATGCTAAGGAGTTTCTCTCTTGGAAATATAGCAAGTGTTACAGCATCTAAATGGTTATTTCTAATACTCTATGCGTCACTTATCAGAATTGTCCAGATTATGCTAGAACTAGAGAGAATAGCCTGCCTAATAACAATGAGAAACTGAAAATAAATACTAGATGATCAACCAATCAACCAATGTTCATTTATGAATTATTTTTCAAATAAGAAGTACTATTCTAGGGAGACATGCATAAGTGATTATTCATTCACTCTTAAGATTTTAAAATATAGTTCTAAGTTAAATTCACAGTATTGTTTAAGTCTATATGTATCAATAGAACAGTGAGGTGGCAAAGTGGATAGAGCACAGGACCTAGAGTGAGGAAAATTCATTTTTGTTAATTCAAATCCAGCCTAACACTTAGCTGAATGATTTTAGGCAAGTCACTTAACCCTGTTTGCTTCAGTTTCTTTATTATAAAATGAACTGGAGAAGGAAATGACAAATCACACCAGTGACTGCCAAGAAAACTTCAAAAGTTGTCACCAATAATCAGATCTGACTGAAAAATAGCTAAACAACAAAAAATATGCATCAATACCATGTCTGTAAATTTTTTTTTCATTCATTGTTGGTATAGAATGCATGATTAACTTGAGATGCAGTTTCAGAATCACCTAAATTAAGATTTAGAAGGGATATCATTCATCATCATCTAGCCTCACCAATATCTGGAAGATAATCTCATTTACACTTAAGTGGTTA
Source organism: Myrmecobius fasciatus (assembly GCA_023553655.1). Taxonomy (NCBI): domain Eukaryota; kingdom Metazoa; phylum Chordata; class Mammalia; order Dasyuromorphia; family Myrmecobiidae; genus Myrmecobius; species Myrmecobius fasciatus. Next base: position 50,996 of record JAJPUD010007488.1, on the reverse strand, counting down.
TTTAGAATTTTAAAGACCTTCAGAACTTATTATCTTCCAAGGAATTCCATTCTAATTAATAGCTCTGGTTGGAATTTCCTTTTTCTTTGTTGTTTTTTTTTTTTAATGACAGAAAGCCCAAATCTATCTCTTTATAACTTTCTATTATTATTATTAATAATGATAATAAGAAAAACAATATAGAAAAAGAAAGATTAAAAAAAAGGAAAATTAAATAAAACAAAACATTACCATGTGTCCAAAAGAACACCAGGGAAGATTCAAAATATGTACAAATTTCCATTTGCATATTAAATAGCATATATGAAAATAGAAGACATCATATCTGTCCATCTTTTTGTTTGGCTCCCTTATAAGTTATTTTTTTGTTCTCTTCTGTGTACTTTTTACTTTAGTCTTTTCCCCTCTTTAATTCCCCTCTCCCCCATAGGGTGCAATTAAGCATGAATAGATTTCTATATACATACATATATATTCACATCCACACAGATGCATATATTTATATACACACATACATACAACTATGTGCATATGTACACACACATACATATACACACATTCATATGCATTCACACATGTAGAATGCATCTAGAGCAATATTAACATGGCTGACATATACTGTAGATTTCTCTCTTGATTGAATCTTTATTTTGACTGAGATCAATGATTATCAGCCCTGCGTTTTTTTTTTTTTTTTCCTAATTCTGTTCTTGATCCTTGTTATTATGTTTGTGTAATCTTATAAGTTTCAGTCATTTCTCCTGGTTCTATTATCTGGGACAGATAGAACAAATATCATTTCTCTTCCACATGAAAATCTTCACATACTTGAAGAGAGCTACCAGATGCTCCTTCAGTTTTCTCTTCTCCAAGGTCAAAAGGAAAACCTCATTTCAACAAAACTTTATTTGACATAGGCTTGAGCTTCTTCACTAACTTGGTTATCCTCAAGACGACATTCTACCAAATTTTTACCCTCATGATGTTTCCTTTGTACACTCTCTAGCTAACTTATTAATATTTTCCTTGAACTGTGACACCTAAAACTAGGTACACCATTCCAGATATGATCTGAGTAGGGCAGAGGGCCAAAAGATAATTGCCTCCTCATTCTTGGACTTTTCTTAACACAATCCAAGATAGTATTTTTTTGTTTGTTTTTTGACTGCCTTATATTGGTGATTATGTTGAGTTTGTACTTAAGTAAAATGTCTAAATACTTTGGAAACTACTAATCATACTATACCATCTAGTATTTTTCAAATTTATTTTTTGAACTATGTGATTTTATATTTATCTCCATTAAATTGGATCTAATTAAGATTAAGCTACTCTTTTAGGATGTCAAATATCTTTTTAGATGCTGATTATGCCATATAATATGTTAAGATATTCCTTCCAGATTTGTATCACCTGTACATTTGAGTAGCATGCCACTTTCTCTTCTAACCTAGTTTTTGACTTAAACATTTTATGAAAATACTAAATTAGGAAGGGAATAAAAATTTTATATAGAATCAACTCTTACTAGGATTTTTTTTTCCCTGAGGCAATTGGGGTTAAGTTACTAGCTTAGTAGTCACACAGCTAGGAAGTGTTAAGTGTCTAAGGTCAGATTTGAACTCAAGTCTTCCTGACTTTAGGGCTGATACTCTCTCTGCTGTGCCATCTAGCTGTCCTAGGAATTGTTCTTTTTAAATAGTTTTAAATTATAAATCAAAACAATTTTCAATATTTTTTAAAGGTTTTGATGTACATACCCTCTGGGCATAATTCCAAATTTATGCAAAGTACTTTTAATAAATATTGTCTCATCTAAGCCTCACAACAACCTTGGGAAGTAGGTAACAATGCTATCCCATTTTATAGTTCAGGCAGACAGAAGTTGATGGATTTACCCAGGGTCACACAGCTGGTAAATGTCTGAAATGAGATTTGAACTCATCTTTTTGACTTTAGGTCCAGTGTTCTACTGTGCCAATAGCTGCCTCTGCTAGTTCCCTTTTGCAATTCAATGTGGCTCTTCTTGATGATTACTCTGTGAGCCTGGCCATTCAACAAGTTGTTTGTTTGTTGATTTAATTGTTCTATCATTTATCATGTCTTTCCAGCTTTTCCATGATAATAGCACAAGAGATTTTATTAAACAATTACATAAAATAAAAGTAAACTATATATTCAGCATAATCCAGTTTTACCATTTCAATAAGTGTCAAAAAGGAAATGACTTTGTTTATTTTTCTGAAGTCACATGGCTTTTTATGAACATAACTTCCTTTCCTAGAGCTAACTGTTGAATTATGTATTTTAACATACTGTTTCTCCTCCACTTTGTCATTGGAAAGGGCACAGGAAGGTTTAAATGGTGAATAAAATACAAATTATGCACAAAGGTCTTTCCCAGCAGAGGTCTGCATTATTTTAGCACCATAACTGAAAACAATGAAAGCATCAGTTAAACCATGAAATATGACTGATGTGAGCTCTCTTTGTCCTGCTCACTCAGAAGGATGTCTTATGAGGTGTGAGGCAAAAGGAAATGCTGAAATCAGAAAGAAACTAAATTTAGAGGTCTAAACAACATCAGATGTGAAGAAGCCAAACTCCTCTTTTTAAAGAAAAACAAATTCTGGCAGAGAGTTCATCCAGATGTCCATTGTAAGATATGAGAAGCCACACTTGTAGCTCAAAACTGCTGTCCTGCCATGAATAGTCCCCAGTCCCTCTGTTCATTAAACCAGCCAACATACTGCATCTGCTCTTGGGCCACTGAGACATTAGAGACTTTGGGATATAAGGCTATGTGGGTGAGCCCTTCACTCCTGGCCAGAGAAAAGTTAGTGAGTTAAATCACTGTCATGACCCAAATTACATACTATTTTGTGTGAATGGCTTGATTCCCAAAGCACTAAAAAATAAACAACAACAAAAAAATCCTTCAAACAAAAGAAAATGAAATAAAGCAAAATTTAGGCTGCTTTATCCATAAAGAGGATTAAAGTAGTAATATGAAACTCTACATATGTGCCCCAAAGAGCCCACTTTCTTTATATAACACCTGCCTAACTCTTTAAACTTGGCAATAATACAAGGACTTATATATATATATATATATATGTATATATATATATATATATATATATATTAATTTGGGGACTCAACTGAATGGATGAATAAAATCTATTGACTCTATTGCCACTAGGATCAGATGTAAAATCCTCTGTTTATCCTTTGAAGCCCTTCACAACTTGGAGCTCCTAAATTCTGTTTTTTCCCTGATCCATCATGTGCTGCTTAATCCAGAAATAATGGCTCTCTTGGTGTTTCACACAAACTTCAATAATACAAGTCTCAACATTTTGCCTTTTCACTGGCTGTTCCCAAGGTCTGGAATATTATCCTTCCACAACTCAGCCTTAAGTCTTTCTTCATGACTCATTTTAAATCCAAACCACTACTAGGAACTTCTCCCAATCTCTTCCTTCATGCAAGAATCTTTCCTCCTAAAGGATCTTTCATTTGCATTGTAAATATCGTGTGTGTGCATAATTATCTGCATGTTGTCTCCCTCATTGTAAACTAAATTCCTTGAGAATTAGGCATTTTATAACCTGATTTATTTATTTTTTTTGGGTAATTTTAGAGTTTAGCACAGTGATAAAAACATAGAAAGCATTTAATAAACATTTGTTGACTCATTTTTCAGCCATGATTAAGAAGTAATTTATTAAATACTTACTGTGTATTAAGCACCACAGCAAGGTTGAAAATCAAATACAAAAATGAAGATTGTTCTTTCCCTGAAAGAATTTCCATTCTAATAGAGTGAAGTAATACATACTGGGGAGTGGTGTACTAAGAGGGATATTTTGCTTTGGAAAGGCATTTAAACAGAGGGGAATAGTTTGACACCTTTTTCTGGAGCAACAATAGGTTTGAATTAATTATAGTTGTATAACTGGAAAGGAAGAAATGAGGAAGGTCCCTGGAGCCATAGAGGGTATCCAGAGAATGAAGTTAAGTATGGCGAGAACATGGCCTAAATGTAGTTGGTAAATTATCAATTAAAATAGCAGGGACTCTAGAAGGGGTGTGTGTGTGTGTGGGGGGACTGTTTAGAAGGTCTTGGGATAAAAGGGATAAGTGTACTTGGGCTTGGTTTCTCATCTAGGTGGCAAGGGTTGTGCAATTAATGACTAGAACGTTTTTTCCTTTATTTACTTGTTTCTTTATCTTTTTTTTTAAACAGGAAAAATTAACTCTATTGTCTCATGTAATTTTCATTCATGATTTCTAGAAATGTGGCAGTGTAAACCAGATTTTGATAATGCCCATGGAAATTCAAATGAAGATACTTAACTATTCCTTTAAACTCAAATCATTCTGACTCTCACTAAATCTCATTGACTCATTCTTTGGGCTTTGCTATCTCAGAATAAGCATAAATAGTAATCTTTTCTATTCTGGCTAGAAACTCAGAGAGTCTTCCCTTCCCAGATTGAATCTTTTGGAAAGTGAAACTAGGCCATCTTTTGGCTCAGTTTGTATGTTGCCTTTAATCACGGAATAAGTATTGCCTCAGACAATCTAAGACCTAGGAAAGACATCACCTTAAAAAAACCAGCATCCTACACAGCATCTAGGGTCATTGCCCATCATTCTCATCTATACACTAGAGTGAACCTGATGACATTGCACAAGCATGTCTCACTTAAACCCAATTCAATTATAAGTCAAGATATCACCCTTCTGATGTCATGAAGGACAAAAAACATCAAGGCAAGGGAAGTATAACTTTAGCTTTTCCTTTAAGTCTGGATGTACAATTATGAGTAAGGTATGAGACAAGGTTTATGTTGATATAAATGAGCAAACTGATACCTTTTAATATTAAATGGGCCCAGAAAAATGAGGGAGTGATATTAAGAATGTATCCTTTCTCTTTAGAAAATCTAACTGCTTATTCTATAGTTACTAGAAGAAGAAAAAGAGATTGTGTTTCCTTGAGAACTCAGTGCTACAAAATATAGCTACCATTATATATTATTATGCCTCTTGAGAGCAAAAGGCATGGAAATTTAAATCTCTTGAGGATATGCCTAGTAACAGTAACAGTTTTGGGTAATACTGGTCATTCAAAGATGTTGATGCCCTTCATAAGATACTTTGAAGATGAAAAAAAAGTCATTTTTCTACCTATTTGTCCCTCTTGTTTACCTCTCCTCTAGTTAATACCAGTATCACACAAAGTTAAAAATAGCTCTCTCAGTCACAAGGGACACAGGCAATTGGGATGAGAAAATCAGATTCAATTTTGGATATATGCTCCAACAATTCAGCTTTATGGCAAAATATACTGAAGACATTTATATATTTTTTTTCAAATGTTTAATGATCTTTACTACACATAAAATGGAAATTATTCTAGAGAAGATAATAGAATGTTCAAAGAGAGTGTATGAAATCTCTTGTACAAATTCTCAGATCTCATATAGTTCTGATCTGATTAATTCAGATTTGCTTGCATATTTTATTCAAGAAAAGTGAAGACAGAGATGAATAGTTTGTACTTTATTAAAACACATTGAATATATGAAGAATAGAAATTTATATATATTATTTTGGTTACAGGAGTTGTGTAGTAGTTTTCAAATAATAAAATTCATTTTTAATGGCATTGTGATCTGATCATAACCCTTCATTTTATAGGTAAAGAAACTGAGACTGAGAAAATGATTTACTGAAGGCAACTCAGGTAAGAAGTAGCTTGCACAGTATTGAACCCAGGTCTTCTAACTCTAAATACAGGACATTTTTTTTACTCTACCATATCTCTTATATGTCTATTAATTTTAGATAAAATTAATACTGATTGAAAAAAGATTGCCTAAATATTTTTGTATCATCCATAGGCCACCTTGCATTTCTCAAAGTTTTCATTTCCATTCTTTATTAGAAGCATTGATATCCTCAACAAAACTACACATACCCATCCAAGTATTTCTTAAAGATAATTTGTCATAAAAACATTGGTTGAATCCTATTTCTTCCACTTATTAATATTCTGCATCCCTGGATAAGTAATTTTAACATTCAATTGAGCCTCAGTCTCTCTCACCTGTAAAATGGAGATTGTAGTATTTAAAACACTTACCCATAGAGTTTTTGTGAGAATCACATAATATATTTTAGGTAAAGTACTTTGTAAACCTCAAGGCAGTTCATAAATATAAGATGTTATGATTGATTACTATTATTTCCTAAGAAAGGATGTTTGATTATCAAATGGCTTTAGTTGTTAGGAAGTTCTTCCTTAGAGGGAAGCCAGCAACCTGGCTTTTTGCAATTTATACAATGGTCTTAATTTTGTTCTAAAAGGCCAAATAGAGTAAGCATAAGTCCTCTTTCACGTGAGTACCCTTCAAATAAATGAAAATAGCAGCGGAAACTTTCTTCTCTTCTCCAGGTATCTGCTATTTCTTCACTAGCTCATATGGCGTGATATCGAGTATCCTTTCTGTACTGATCATCATTTTCTGGACATACTTCTCTTAACAACAACAATCTAAAAATGTTAGATTTTATATAATTCTCCAGATATGCTGTAAACAGAACACAGTACAGTAGATATGTACATGCCTTTTCTGTCACTTTCTAGGTATACTTCCATTAGTACAGCCTAAGAATTAATTTTTGAATTAACTTTTGTTATTATTATTATCATTTTTATTGGTTGCATATCACAATATTGATTCCTGTTAAGCTGAAAATTAAAACTGTAGCTCTTCTGGACTATTTTCTTTCTTTTTCTTTTCTTTTTTAAGCTTTTTATTTGCATAACATATGTATGAGTAGTTCTTCAACATTGATCCTTACAAAGCTTTCCTTTACAAATTTACCCCCTAGTCCCCTCCCCTCCCCTAGATGGCAGGAAGTCCAGTATATGTTAATTATATTACAATACTTGACAAGTTGAATATATGTATACATATTTCCATACTTATCTTGCTGTGCAAAAAAAATCATATCTACATGAACAAAAGAAATCAGAAAAAGGAAACAATGCAAGCAAATATCAATATAGAGCATGAAAATGTTATGTTGTAGTCCACATTTTATATCCCTCTCTCTGGGTGTATATGGCTTTCTTCACTGAACAACTGGAACTGTTTTGAAACATTTCATTATTGAAGAGAGTCATGTTCATCAAAATTGATCATCATATAGTATTGTTGTTGCGGTGTATAATGATCTGCTGGTTCTGCTCATTTCACTCAGAATCAGTTCATACAAGCTGGACTATTTTCTACATCAAATTCTATTTGTGTAGTTGTATAGTTGACTTTTTGGACTTTTAAAATTTGTCCCTATTAAATTGAAGTCATATCTCTACCTTATTAAAATATTTTTAATATAGATACTAACCATCATTCAAGGTTTCATGACATCTGAAACTATCTCTGCTATCTCTTCCTTCATTTAATTGAGACAAATAGTATTTTTTCTCATATTAATAGCCAATTATTAAAATAAAGTGACCAAGCTTTTTTCCCCCTTTCCTCTTCCTCACTGACCCCCCCCCCCAGCCTATTTTCTTGTCAGAAGCCCTTTCTTAAGGATAGTATTGATGGAAGGTCTTATTAACATTCTCTTCTTTCTAAATATTTCTACTCTACAAAACTAGATCAGAATTTTTATTTAAAATGAATTCCTGCTCATTGTGTTCCATTCAAGTTTATTTGAATAGTGGGAGATCCTCTGTCTAGATTGCCCAAGGCTTTGGGTAGTCTGATGTAGAGATAGACCCTTTGTCCAGGAATGACATGATGTCACTCTCCCATCCCTTTATTAGAATAGGTCCACCTATCATTAATTGTTAATCAATCAGAGTTAATTGCCACCTCTGGAATACTCATATTTCTAAGAATATGTAACACATGAGCCATCACCATGATTGTCTTTGGTTCGGAAGAAAGATAGCCAAATAGCCATTCCTTCTATTAATAAAATAATTAATTAACCAAAAATGATCTCTCAAACTTTTTAAACATCACACAATATGTTGATAAAAGTGTTTTTAAAAAATAGTAGCGCTGAAGATAGAGTGATAAAAACTTCACTTCAGTTAGCCATAAAACCATTAATTTTGGGGGGCGGGGTCAAGTCAAGCATCAGTTCTGATCTAATTTCATTTTACTATTATCCTGGTCACATCTTTTACTCCTGTTACCAGGGATATAATGAGAAACATTTTTAAAATACCTTATAGATGTGTTACATTTTCTTTTAATAATTTGATAAAGAGTTTTACAGTATCAGTTTTAAAAAGGTGATAAATTTTACACTGAATGAGAGCATAATTGATTGAATCTACAATTAGTTTACTTCTTGGGTAGGAAAATCTCTACCTGTATGTTACATGGCTCTGTTATGTATTCCATACTGTTTATCATTGTTTTTGATGAAATGCTTGAGGGTACATAAAGAATATTTATTTATTTTGGTGTGACAGAAGATTTGGAGAAATTATACACATCAGGGGCAACAATAAATCTCCAAAAAGAAAAGATTTTGGTAGAATGAAACAATTGACAAAAAAATCTAACAAGATAGAATTTATTAGGATTAAATGACAGTTCATGTTGTACTATAGAAATCACAATGAAGTTGGGGTTAGTATGCTTAACTTCCAGGTCTTTGCTTTGCAATGGGCAACCAATGATACTGACTTTATTACTCCACAGATTTTTATCATCCAGATTTTGGCTCAAATGGCTTTTCCTTAAATATTCTAAGTTCCCTAAAAAGATTGTAAGGGGGTTCAGAAAATTTCAGTCTAAACAAGTGGTTCAATACTAATGTCCACTTATTTCTCCCCCACCCTAAATGGAATCAGTCTGAAGTACATAAGCAATATTTACACTACCTGTGAGGAATTCTTTTTTTTTTTTTTTCTTCTTTTTTTTGCTGAGGCAATTGACGTTAAGTGACTTGCCCAGAGTCACATAGCTAGGGAATCTTAAGTGTCTGAGACCAGATTTGAACTCAGGTCCTCCTGACTTCAGGGCTGATGTTCTATCTACTGCACCACCTAGCTGTCCCAAGAAGACAGCTTGTGAGGAATTCTTTCCACCAGTCTAACTTTATCATAGTGGTCTAGCAGATATAAGTGAAAATTCCATATTCTAGGGCCTCCCACTTTATGGTTCCATCCTAGCCACATTCATTATTCATTCTCATCTTGAGTCATATAGAACTTTTTGTTTCTAAACCATTTTATTAAGTAATCACTCAATCTCTGCACTTTACAACAAATGCCATCCAGCTTTATTTCACCTAGTTTATAATATTTTTTTCCATTACAAAGATAATGGCAAAAATTCCTAGTCACAATCAACCATAATCACAAGCATCAAAGGCTTGGGATTGTGGTTCACAAATACATGTTCATTAAATACTATGGGGAGATTAATTATAATTATGAATACAAAATGTGCCTTCCCAGCACAGCTAACTTCCTTCCTCTGATGTTTGCAATCTTGATACAGTTTCTCCAGATCTTATATTCTCTTTTACAGAATAATAATGATGAAATTTTAAAGAATTTTTTCATTAATAAAATCAATTAGATCAGGATAAGGGGAAGTTTCAAGAAAGTTTTACATCATTTATTTCTAAGAGTCTAATATACAAGCTGTACAAGCGACCTAAATCAAATATGTAAGACCAAGATGCTTTATCCAATGAATAAGTAATCAAAGAATATTAAAATAGTTCTCAAAGGAAAATACACAAACTATTAACAACCACATGAAAGAGTATTCCAGATTACAAATAAGAAAAATTCAAAATTAAAAAACCTGATATTTTAGACCACACACAGAATATATATATATATATGTACATATATATATATAAAACTACTTTTGCTGCTTCATTATAATTATGGCTGTCCCTAGTCTTCTCTTTTTCAACCATCTCTACTACATATGGGACACAGACAAAAGTATATAAAGCAACAAAATCCATTTTTTCATGGGGTTATGAAGCCTGCTTACCTTAGCCTAACACTTCAGTTATAAAAATACAACTGTAACCTAGGAAACCAAAAAAGAGATTTTCCTCTATCTTTTTTATCTAAAGATATTGTGTTCTATTCATGATTTATAAATCAAATTGCAATTATTCAGTGCAACCCATCTAATTTAATTCTTGCTTGTGAAATATTTTATAAAGAATTTCTAACCAATAATTAAACATATTTAGGTATTTGACTTAAACTGAAGTACCTTAATACATTAATTATTCAGGATAATAAATTAGATACAGTCATTTCCATTTCCCTCTTGCCTTGTAAAAATGATCTTTATTGCTAAAGCTTGTGAAGTCATCATTAATCTAAAATAGCTGAGCATCTACTTGTGTATGGAAGCATGAAAGGTGATATATAATACTAACAAATTAAATATACCCTCCCCAATCCTCTATGATCTGACCACAAATAATGAACAACAAACAAAAGAAACAAATGAAATGGAAAATGGTATAATTTTGCAAAATTATTCTTCTTCATTTGCAGTGTTTCTGAACTCCTTTATGATGTACCCATGTTTTATTACTAGCCTTTTAAAATATTTATGTATATATGTAAATATTTAACTGTTTAAAAACATATCTTTATGCATATATCTATAGGTTTATATGTAATTATAGTAGATTTTAACTCATCTGGTATGGAAATGGAAACAGGCAAAGAAAGCTAATAGACTTTAAATAACATATCTGAAATAACTCTTTTCAATACTTTAGGGACACATGTTTTCATTAGAGTGCACGCTTCATTCAAAGTGTACTGTATATTCAATTCAGTAGGAGATTTTCAAGGATTATGTATGTGATGGTACATAGTAGTAATTTTTAGAGGAGTCTAAGACTGATGGATCATTTGAGTTGGAGGCTCTGAGCCATAGTAGGGCTAAAGCAAATCAGATGTCCAGATTAAGTTCAGCATCAAGAAGATGAGTCTACTGAGTTTAAGGTCACCAAGCCACATAAGGAAGGAGATAATGCAGAAAAGGTTCACAAAACAAAACAGATTAAAGCTTCCATATCCTCTATGTTGGAGTTGGGTCTATGAATAGCTTCTGTGCTTCCAACCTAGGCAAGATCAAGAAACCTACTTTAAAATGGGTGAACAAATAAAATTTCGGTGGATAAAAAATCCAGTCATACCCTATGATCAAATTCAACATAGATATAGAGTTGGAAGGGCCTTCAGAAGCCATGTGGTCCTACCTTTTTATTTTATAATTTAAAAAACTGAAGGCCAGGAAGTTTAAATATTTTGCCACAGGTCACATAGATTATTTAAAGGAAGAAGAAGAAGAAGAAGAAGAAGAAGAAGAAGAAGAAGAAGAAGA